>PVKZ01001440.1:0-166804 GCA_004027375.1 Macroglossus sobrinus | reverse complement strand
GACAATTCGGGATACAGACTATGCAAGCAGTTAGAGATGAATGCTGAAAGGAAGGAGTTTGTTGGTTAATGTGTCAAAGCAGAGGTGACCCTGGGCCCTGGGGTGGAGAGGGATCTGGGTCATCATCAGAACAGATAAGAGTAGCAATAAGAGTGGATGAGATCTCAGAGGGAATATTGAGGAAGGAGACAAAAGGGCACAACTAGGTAGCATACTCTCACTAGAAGGAAGAGCCATACAATAGAGGCATTGTCAGAGAAGTGGGAGGAAAACTAAGAAAAGGTGGATGAGGACTGAGGAGAACAACATGATTTTCATCGTTAGGAAGTCAATGTTGACTTCTGAGTAGACAGTTTCAGTAGAGTGGTAGGTAGAAAAAGGGGTCCAAGAGTGATTAGTAAAAATCTAGAAGCAAAGGGAATACATGCCCCTTCTCTCAGTTATAGCTCCAGTAAAACCAACCTAGATGTAGTCCACAGTTCTCAATGAAATTTCCCTGGAGAATATTTGTGATCTCTGGATGCCATGATCTCTGTTCCTGTATGATCTGTCCCCTGGAAGGGCACTTCATCATCACAATTTACTGATCCAGAAATTGGCTTTGTGCTACATAAGCTTTATATTTAAGCTTGAGTGCAATCCAGCTGAGCTCCAGATCTCAGCTGTGGTCGTTGCATTTTATACTGAACATATCTATATTATTTTCTTCCATAAGTAGAATCCACATTCCACATGACTGCAAATGCTAACTTGCTAACAGCTTCCCTGGAGATTGCTTCTTGCAATTATCTCATCAGAATTTAGAAAAGGCTGTATATAACAATTTATTCCAAGATGCAGGGAGCTCTGTGTGTTTTTTAAACCAGTGGTTCCTAGTTATATTGTTCTTTTAAAGAGATTTAAATAATAAAAAGCTCTTTTATATGTACCCACATAGTTACCATTTCTGGTGTTCTCTTCATTCCTCTGAGTAGATCAAGTCTTCCATACGGTAAACAGTGCTTGTAGTGCTAAATTCATTCAGCTTTTGTAAGTCTGAGAAAATCTTTATTTTTGCCTTCATTTTGAAAGATATTGTTACTGGGTAAAAGATTCTAGGTTGGCAGTTTTTTTCTTTTAATACTTTAAAGATGTTGCTTTACTGTCTTTTGGTACATATTTCTAATAGAAGTCCAATGTCTTTCTTGTCTTTGTTCTTCTGTATGTAATGTGGTTTTTTTCCTAGCCACTTTTAAGATTTTCTCTTTATCACTGATTTTAAGCAATTTGATCATGATTTGCTTTGGTATGGGTTTCTTTATGTCCTTCTGCTTGGGGTTCATTGAGCTTCTTGGGTTTGTGGGTTTATAATTTTCATCAAATTTGAGAAATTTTCACCCTTATTTTTTAAAATATATTTTCTGTCCCTTATCTCCTTTAAGGATTCCAATTATGTATCTATTAGGCTGTGGAAGTTGCCCTGCAGCTCGAGGATGCTCTGTGTCCCCACTCCACCTTTTTTTGTTTCTTTTTCTCTTTGTGTTTTATTTTGGATGGTTTCTATTGCTATGTCTTCAATTTCACTAATCTTTTTCTCTTTCCTGCAGTGTCTAATCTGCTGTTAATCCCATCCTGTAATTACATATGTATGTATGTGTAAGTATGTATACATATATTATCTCAGACATTATATTTTTCACTTCTAGGTGTTAATATGGCCTTTTAAAATATCTTCCATGTCTCTATTTAAAATGCTCTTGCATGCTTCTTGAACATATGGAAAACAGTTGTAACAACTATTTTAATGTGTTGCCTACTAATTCTATCATCTGTGCCATTTCTGGTTCTATTGATTTTTCTCCTCATTAGAAGCATTTTCCTGCTTCTTTACATGCCTGGTAACTTTTTATTGGATAACAGACATTGTGAATTTTACCTTGGGTGTTGGATATTTTTGTACTTCTATAAATATTCTTGAGCTTGTTCTGGGATGCAGTTAATTTACTTATAAACATTTTGATCCTCTTGGATCTTGCTTTTAAACTTTCTTTTTTCGGATAAGACTAGAGCATTGTTTAGTCTAGGACTAATTATTCCCCACAGCTGAGGTAAAAACCCTTCTGAGTACCTACCCAATGCCCAATGAAATTAGAAAGTCTTTCTACTCTGGCTTAAGAGAATAAGAATTATTCCTGGTCTTGCAGGAGCTTGAAAGGTTGTTCCCTCTAATATTTTTGGGTGGTTCTTTCCTCAGGGTACTTTTCTTATAGCCATGAGCTTATCAGCACTTACCTGAAGATTTGAGGGAAGACCCTTTGCAGATCCCTGAGCTCTCTCTTTGTGCAGCTCTTTCCTTTTTGATACTCTGTCCTATGAGCTGCCTTGGCCTCCTGAATTCAGGGATTTGGAGTTGGCCTCTGTTCCTTCTCCCATTCAGAAAGTCTATCTAGGCAATAAGCCGAGGCAATCATAGGGCTCACCTTGTTGGTTTTCTGTTTCTCAGGGATAACTGCTTGTTGTTGATTGATGTCCAATATCTTTTCATATATTTTGTCCAGTCTTTTAGTTGTTTCAGGTGAGAGAGAAAATCTAGTTTCTGGATTGGATCCAGTCCCAAGATATTTGTCCATCTCGGCTGGAGCCCAAAGTTTTTGTGCTGGAAAACTTTTTGTGGGCATTTGGAACCTTTGACTAAGCCAACCCAAGTTGCCTGTTATCAGGTCAGGAAAGGGGGTGCTTCCTGAAGAGGCTAAAAGGGCTTCCAATGTAACTACAAGGACACTGACCATTCTAGGAGAGACAGAGGACTCTGCCCTTTTTTTCTAGCTCTTTTCAAGCCTTTCACTTTTATCTTTGGACTTAACTTACTGTTTCACATCTCTGTGGCAGTGAAGCTTTTGGTCTCTTCTACTTTGAAGTAACATCTTTCAGCTCACTCGAAATCTTGAATTTTTTACTTGATTCCCTTAAACTTTGTGTATTTAGGTCACCGATGGCGTCTACATCTGAGGCAAATGAAAGTTTCTCAGTGGTATTTACAGCAACCAACGTCTGCTTCTGTAGAGAACCACTAACCCAAAGATACTGTGTTCTAACTTGAAGATGAATTGCAGACATACTCTTAAAAGCAAATCCTGCATATCACGGGTGAATAAAATATCACTTAACAAAGCATTCCAGCTGGTTAAATTTAGGACAAGAAAAAAACCTGACCCAAGAATATTCTCTGGCTTTGAGCCCAGAGTATTTTTCCTTTTAGAGTGAATTTGGTACATTTTCATTCATGTGGAGCTGTTGCTTCCCAGCATTTCATTCTGGAATGGAAGGTTAACAATCATTGCCTTGTTGCTAAATCCAATGGATACTTCTCAGTTATTAACCTACTTGACCTCTCAATTTGACATGATTGGCTATAATCTCCTTCTTAATACACTCTCTGGCTTTCCTTCTCCCTTTTTAGCCTTTCTTCCTCTGCCTGTCTTTTCAGTTGGTACTCTTCTTGGCTCTTTCCTGAGCCTTCTTCTCATGTTAAACATTCTCCTTGGGCTCTCTTATTAATGCCCATGGCTTGACTGAGAATTTCTAAATCTATATTTCTAACCTAAGTATTTTTTTCTGAACTTCTGTCCAGTATATTCAGCAGGTCACTTGACACCTTCATTTGGACAGCACATAGGTAACTCAACCTTAGCAAGCTCATAGTTGAACTCATCAGGTCTCCCCTCAGTTCAGCCCCTTCTCCCATGTTTTTCATTTCTGTAAAGGGCACTTTTAAACATTTAATTTCTCAAGCCATGTTTCCTTGCATATCTTCCAATCAATCACCAAGTCCTGTTGATTCTACTCTTTGCATATTACTTCCTCCCTCACACTATAAGTTCTCTGCCATACTTCCCATTGTTCAGTTCCACAAACATACAATGATCTCATTTTCTGACCTTTGCATATTTTGTTCTTTCTCCCTGTAACCCTTCCTTCACCTTCTTTGCTTGACTAAATCAGGTCACCTTCTTTAAGAAGTCTTCTCTGACTTCCTTTATCATCTTGTTCTGCCAAACTCCCCAGACTGAGATGTTAATCTGTGTTTTCGCAAGTTGCCTTTTTTCCTCTATTGTAACGGTCATCCAATGTCTCACTAGATTGTAAGCCCCATCTTGCTCACTCCTATATCTCCAACACTAAGTATAAAGCTCAGCACAACATGGGGGCTTAGTGTGGCAAACATTTGCTGAATTGAATTTTAATGTGTCAGTAGCCATGGAAGTCTCAGTCCTACGGGTTTGTAGCTTAGCCATTCTGAATAGGAGGAGCAATGTGAAGGATGACATACTATAGTGGTTCTTTGGCTGGATTCTTTTTTCTCCACTATTTATTTACTACTTTAGCAACTTGATCCATTTAACAGCTTTAAACTTTACTACCCTCATTTATGAATACAAGTGCTTGAATTTTCTGAAGGCAAATGGTGGGACTAGATAATTTTTTTCTTTTTTCTTTTTTAGGTTGCTAGCATTTTATGCATTAGTCAATTATTTTCCTCTTTTGTGCAATGATTATTCCTGTCCTTTGGTACATGTATATTTTTCTTACTAATTTGTAAGCCTTCTTTGTACATATATACATATTTTAAAAATATATGAAGCTCATTTTTTAAATTTAAAAATCTTAATTTTTTTATGGACATAGAAAAACTTAATTTTTTGGATTTTTCATATTTTAAAATATGATATCCATTCTTAGCTCACTTGCTACACAAAAATAGATAGTAGGCCAGATTTGGTCTTGTACTGCACTAAAGTATTCATTAAATTTGAACCATCTCTGCATTCCTGGAACAAATACCACTTGATCATGAATATACTGCTGGTTTTAATATGCAAATATTTTATTTAGGATTTTTGTATTTATATTCATAAGTCAGATAGGTCTGGCAGAGATTGTAAACTCCTTATTAGGTAGAGATTTATTTTATTTGGCCTACATAATATTTTTAATTTTTTTGAATGAATAGCTAATATTAAACAATTGGGAGATATTCTATTAAAAATTGGAAAATTCTGGTTTTTCTTTAAAAAAAGGAACATGTCAAAACAGGGAGAATGTGGGCCCAGTTTAGTCACATTTTTAATAGCTCTTCTCTAAGTATATTTTCTGTTTCATTAATTTTTACTTTTATTTTTAATCTTTGAACTTTGCTCTATAGTTTTCTGTTGCTAACCTTATCTGGTTTTTGTCTTTGCCTAGACTTGTACTTAGCACTGAAAAGTCTGTTTTTTTCCTAGTTCTGAAACAGTTTAAATTACATTGGCATTATCTGTTTCTTTAAGGTCTTATAGAATTGGCCTCTAAAATTATCTGGGTTTTTTATAATTTTGTCAGGTAGAGTTTTGATTTCTTTTTGTATTTTATCTATGTTTAGTGAGCTATTAAAAATTTCAAATTCTTTTACCAATTTTAGTAATTAATACTTTCTAGAAAAATTATTCATTTTCCACCCCACGCCAGATTTTAAAATTTATAAATAAGGTTGCAATGATTCTCTCTTATAATTAAAAAAAAATTATCTTTGTATCTTGGGTGTCTTTCTCTTTCTTAAATTTGTTTATTTGTAGTTTTCTTTGTTTTAGCAGAGTTCTATTTTATTGGTTTTCTGAAAGAACCTGGCTTTGATTTTGTTTTGTTTTTTAAATAGACTTTAACTTTATTATTCCTTTTAAATAATAAAAGGAAAGTTCCTCTTCTAACTTTTTGAAATGAATCTTTAGTTTAAAATTTTTTGAAAATCTTTTTTCTATTCTAAATAAAATCATTTTCCTCTGTGAACTTTCTATTCCATTCCATTGATCTGTTTGTCTTCTTTCTGGTACTACATTATTATAATACTATTTAACATTTGGTAGTCCAAACCACATTTCCATCTTGCTCCTGCAGGTTTACAGCACCTTCAGCCTCAGTGTCCTGTCTTCATCCCATGGCTTGAGCCTGAGGTTGCCCATTTTCTCTGGCTGGATGCAGTGGCCGAGATGGGATAGCTCCCAGCCCAGAAAGGATGCCTGGACTCAGACTTCCCCAGCCAGAAGGAGGATCAGGCACACTGAAATTCAGGGTGCAGGTAAGTCTGCCACTGGGTTGGGGCCAGAGGAGTAGGCTTGCCCCTGCTTAGGGTAGTGCTCAGGGTTTGGGGGCTGGCTGAAGAGCAGAGCAGAGTCTCACGAAGTGCTAGGATTCAAACAATCCACTCACCTTACTTGCACTTGACCACTAGTTTGCTGATTTCAGGGCACCGTCTCCGGTTTCTGCTCCCTGCTGGTGGCCAGCTGGCCGTATGGGATGTAGTTTCCTTACCTGCCTCAAGAAGGCAGGTCTGCTACTTCCACCTGCTGTTGGCCATAAATCAGGTATGGAGGCCAAGGAAGAACAGAAGAAGGATGCCCTTAGGGGCAGACAGAACTGAGTTCAAATTTTAGCTCTGCCAACCTTGGAAAAGTTACCTACTCTCTCTGCCTGAGGTTTGGATTTATCCTTGGTAAATTGGGGCTAATGCTTTCTAGGGTTACTGTGAAAATGAAATGAAATGATGTGTACAAATTGCCCAGCACAGCCTCTGGCACATGATACTCAATACATACAACTTTTCTCTCCACTTTCTCTATTGTGTCCCCCACTCCTGTCTTGAGAGGATCACTGAGCCACAGATATTCATTTGGCAACTTCCCACACTTCCCATTTTTAGACTCACATAAGACTGGCAGCTTTCCCTCCCACAGCAACAACAGAGACTTGGTAGAGCAGATGTCTTGGTGTGAAACTGCTCCCAGGAGGTGTCCCATGAATGTTTGCCGACAAAACAGCATAGGGGCTGACCTTCCTTCTAGCTCTGCCTTCTTGCATCAGGCTCTGAAGACTGAAGGTATCTTTCCCCCTGCATACTGTGCATTTCTGTCCCCTAAGATGCCGGGGGCCTGTCCTCTTCTTCCATGGCCGATGGGGGGCGGGGCATGAGGCTGGCTGGAGCAGGCTGTTCTGGTCTGGACCTATCCCAGGCTTCTCTCATCCAAAAGGAGGCTCAAGAGGGAGATGGAGAAGGCAGAGTTTGGGAAGGGGCTGAAGCCTGGTGGGTGGGCCCGTCCATGTGTGGAGAACACTTTTACAAAGCCCCCCGACCTGGGCCGCAAGGGTACTCTTTTGCCTATGTTCGGTCCAGTGATTACAGGTTTGAGCTTCAAAACATGTTACAAACCCGGCTAATTGCTGGCCTGGGGGGACTGGACGAGCAGGCCTAGCCCGTTTGAGTGTGCAGCCCAGGGGCTGCGGGCCTCTTGTGGGGATGGCGCCCCTAGCCTGGAGCGGTCCCAGAATCAGGAGTCCAGGTGTGCCCGCCCGGTCCTGCGAGCTTCTGGGGAGGACAGCCGTCCAGGCCGCGAGGATTGTCCTCGCAGTTGCGGCACCAGCGCGTCCCCGCCTTTAACCAGCGTCTGCTCGGTCAGGTGGAAACCTCCCCATTCAAACTCGCGCGGGCCAATCAGAGCCCGGCGCGCCCGCCAGTTCAAATGCGCCCTTCAGCCCGGCTTCAGCTTGTGCCTCCGAGACCCTGCGCTGGGGGCGGGTGAACCTGCTGCCTGGGTTACGGTGGAGCAACACAGACGGCTCGGGTTACAGGCGCACCTCCCGGGCCGGAGCGGGGCGGCCATGGAGCACTCCCTGCACCGCGTCTCTGTCGGGAGCCGGCGTGCCCACCCGGGCTTGTCCTTCTACCTCACCACCTTTGGTAAGTGCCTTCGGCTGGCTTCCAAGGCTGCTGCACCCTGCCTGCACTCAGCGCCCAGAAAGGGCGCCCCCACGGGGATAGATGAGGCTGGGAGCAGGTGAGCCTTCTGTTTGGGGCACTTTCTTGGGCTCCTTCCTCCTGTGGTTGTACAGAACGGGCTCAGAGGAAGGGCGCAGGCACAGGCTCAGGCCGAGCAAGCCTCCGGGCACCACCTGCTGCCTGGCCGCTGGTGCCAAGTGCAGTTGGTTCTGCCTCACTGGGTTGGAATAATCATGCCCCAGTTAATCTTTCAGAGACTTGGTTTGTCACCACTGAGTTTCCCATTAGCAAGCAGCTCAGGCTTAAATCAAAGTCTTATTACTACGCGGGCTCAACGTCTCCCGGGTCCTCTTTCCTTTGAGCAGGAACAGTGCAGGTGCCAGGGTGGCCCACTGGCCTTGCCTCCTCGTGGGCTCACCTGGGAAGCTGCATTTTGACTGCTTCAGTGGATCCCTGACCCACAGCAGAATTGGGAGAATTCTCTCCTCCAAGAGCGACTAGGCTCTCAGGAGGGTCCCAGGTCTGCCCTGGGGGCTTGCGGTGGAAAGAAATGGGCAATAGTTTCCTGCTCCCAAGCGCCTAGATAGCAGGACTGGGTTACCCCAAATAAAAGCTGGCATCAGCTCCCCAACAGTCTAGGCAAACCCAGCCTTCCAAGTAGCCATACTAAAGATACAACCCTCTACAGCTCTCCATTTGTTTCCTCATGGGTTCTGCAACACCTTGTGAAGAGGGGGTTATATTTCCTCTGTGAAGACTTGAGATCTAGAGAGGGGAAGTACTCCTAGTGAGCCTGTTGCAGAGTTGGCACTTGAGCTCAAGCCTTTGGAAACGACCTGTCCAGTACAATTTTTTTTTGAATTTGTATGCCATTTTATTTATGAAGGTTTGTAACATAACTGGACTTTAGCAAAGACATAGCATGGAAGAGCTAGGCCCTCCCTGGCGTTCTCGCCCTCCTACTCAACCTATGTCAGCACACTTGACTCTTCACAACCTGCCTTTTTCTCTAGGGACAGGGAAGTAATGAGAAAACAGTGTCCTGGCCCCTAGAAATGGCCTGTTGGCTGGCATCCAGTATGGTCCAGTTGGTGGACGATAGCAATGAGAGTAATTAACTAGCCACCATTGGTTGGGCCCTTACCATGTGCCATGCCTTGTACCAAGTGTGTTACCTGCATTATCTCATTTAATTCTCCCAACACTTAGAGGCAATTCCTGTTAACTCTACTGGGATGTGGAACTATACCAGATAAGGGAGGTATTTGGGATGGTTTGAGTTGGTGGGGCTGGAAAGAGTGTCAGTGAGCCACTGTTTGTTACCTTAGCTGTGTCCTCATTAAAAAATCAAAATATGTTTCATTGTTTTTTTTTCTCTGTATCATCATGGTGAGATGTATTCATTGTTGAAAACTTAGTGAAAAGAAGGAAGTAAGAATCACCTGTAATCTGTAATTTGACTCCCCAGAAAAGACCATTGTTGACATTTTGGTTTATAGCCTTCCAGATTTATTTCTGTGTTTGTGTGTGTGAGAATGTTGTGTCTAATTTTAACAAAATTGAGATCATATTGTAACTATACTTTTATAAATTATAGCACTTCTTTTCCTTACTGTTATCATTTGAGTTTTACGTATTCTATATATATTACAGTAACAAGTCCCTTATCAGATATATGATTTACAAATATTTTCTCTCAATTTCTGGGTTTTTGATCCACTTTCTTGATAGTGTTCTTTGAAGCTCACATGTTTTTATTTTGATTAAGTCCAAATTAGCTATTTTTTTCTTTTGTTGCTTGTGCTTTAGGTGTCATATTTCAGCATCCATTGTCAAATCCATAAAGATTTACCTTTATGTTTTCTTCTAAGAGTTTTTTGTTTTGACTCTTACATTTAGGTCTCTGATCTATTTTGAGTTAACTTTTGTATATGATGTGAGGAAAGGGTCCAGTTTCTATCTTGTATGTGACTGTAGTTGTCTTGGCACCATTTGTTGAAAATACTATTATGTCATCATTAAAAGATCTTGGCACTGTTCTCAAAAATTAATTGGCCATATATACATGAGTTAATTTCTGGAGTCTTAATTCTATGTGTCTTTTCTAAGGCCAATACAATACTGTTGCTTTGTAGTAGTTTTGAGACTGGGAAGTGTGACTTCAATTTTGTTTTTCTTTTTCAAAATTGTTTTGGCTATCTTGGGTTCCTTGAGTTTCCATATAAATATTAGGCATGTTATTTTATATAGAAAATATACTCCCAAGTTCACAAAAACATTTGATAAATATTTAAAGAATATCTTCTTGACAGGATGCCAACTAATTAGGTTACCTTATTAACCTGCCCAGAACTTCTGGTCTGGGGCCAGGATGTAGTAAGTGGTCATGGGAGAGAACAGGCTGCCTTTCCTCTAAGGTGTCTAGGAGAGGAGGAGACAAGCAGGCTGGCCATGTTCTGAAGGCCGCAGATAGCTGTGGACATTGGGTGATACAACCCTACTCTTTCTAGAATTGTAATTCCCAAATGAACCAGCAAGGTGAAGGCCATGGGGAGCAGCTGTGTGTGTAGGCTCTAGCAGAGTGCCTGGAATCTTTGGTTTGTCAGAGGAAAGTCAGGAAGATGTGATTCTTCAGGCAGAATAGACTAAGGAATGACGTCAATATGCATTTTCTGTTTGTTGTGGAAGTATAATGTTAGCTGGGGCCCTATCCCACTCTTTTCTCTGCCTCTCGATAGAGGCCACAGACATTTTTTTAAACATCCATTTTTCTGTAGTGAGAATGAAGCTTGGGAACAGATGCCAGCCACCTGCTTGGTGTGTTGGGCGGTGTGAAGGCAGGCCCTGCACTGGAGGCTCCTGCCAGCTGCTCACCTGCTGCTCTGAGCCTGAGACATTCCCTAGGCTTGACTGCGACAGCCATCCAACTATTTCTCAAGAGCTCATCATTTGTTGGACAGAGTTCTGAGCATTTATTGGGTTTTCTGTCCTTTGGAGTCCATCTGCTTGGGAGTGTTGAGAAATTCTATTTCTGGCCTTTTGTTAGCCCTTTGTTCACTTTTCCAATTCTGCTCTATATATTCTTTTTTAAAAACCTTTTTATTATGAAATATAACACACATACAGAAAAATGTTTCCCCAAATGATGTGCACTTCAGTTATATATCACAAAGCAAATACCTGTGTAACTGTCAATGGGGTCAAAATAGAAAGAACATTGACAGTATCCAGAAGCCTCATGTTTGAAGGTATGTAGCCTTTTTTTTTTTCTTTTTATCATTCAGTTAAAAATATTTTTCAGTTTTCATAGTCATTTCTTTTTGACTTCATGGGTTATTTAGAAGTATATTAATTTCCAAATATTGAGGATTTTCTAGTAATATTTTTATTCCTAGTCTTACATTTTGCTCAGAATACACGCTCTGCATATTTTTAGTCCTTTGATAGCTCAGCATATAGTCAGTTTTTTATAAATATTCTGTGTGTACTTGAAAAGATCACACAGCGATTGTGTGTAGTGTTCTTTGTATGTATCAGGTTTAGGTCAAATTTGCTAATTATGTTGTTAAAATATTCTACATCCTTGCTGATTTTTATCCCTCATTTGTTCTATCAGTTACCGAGAGCGGTGTGCTAAAATTCCCACTGTGATTGTAAATTTGTCTATTTTCCATTATAGTTCTGTCAGTTTTTCCTTTATATATTTTGAAGCAGTATTAAGAGCACACAAATTTAGAATTATTATCTTTCTGGTGAATTAAGACTTTTATTATTATGAAGTCTTTTTTATTGTTAGAAGTCTTTTTTATTTCTAATGAAGATAAATTCTGCTTTTACTAACATTAACTTGCCCAGCTTCTTTTAGTTAATAATTGTGAGGCATAACTTTTTTCACTCTATTTCTTTCAGTCTTGTTGTTTCTTTATGTTGTATGTGTCTGTGTCTATTACAAATGGTAGGTACAGAGTTGTTTTTCTCCTTAATTTAGGTTTAGGATGATATCTTCCTTCAAAAAGATCTTTATTTGCTTCTGTCAGGTGCTTGAGGTCACTTAGCAATCTGGGATAACCTTAATTAAATGTTAGGGATTGAGATTGTTTGAAGTTGAGCTGTAGTCCCTTGAGGAACTGTGTCTGATCATGGTTTATTCTGTTCCTAAGGAGCAACCCTTTAGGGTTCCAGCCCAAAAGGTAGAGGTTCTGTGTAGGCCCTAATCTCCATCTTCTGTTCTTCTGACCCGGAGAGCCAGAGAGAAATTCTGCTTAGCCTTTCAACCTTTCGGTCACCTCTCTGGAGTTTTAAAACATCCCCAGGAGAAAATGAGCTCAGGAAGACATTTAACTAAATTCCACGGACCTTCATTCCTCCACATCCTGCTTTATAGTTCCCCCCTGTCTAGTTACAGCTCCAAGATGCTGTTTTTAAATATTTTGTCTAGTTTTTCTAGATTTCCTCAGTGGGTCTGTCATCCCAGAAATAAAAATCCTCTAATATGTTTTCTAATTTTTCTGAGTTTTTCTTCCTTCCTTCCTTCCTTCTTTCCTTTCTTCCTTCCTTCCTTCCCTCCCTCACTCTTTCCCTTTCTTCCTTCCTTCTTTCCTTTCTCCCTCCCTCCCTCCCTCTCTCCCTCCCTCTTTCCTTCCTTCCGTCTTTCCTTCCTTCCCACATTCAGTGGGATTACCTTCTATTTTCCAGGTGCTAAACTGAGAACTAAGAAAGAGTTTGTTCTTGGTTTTACAATAACCCTATTAGAACTGTATTATTATTATTCTTTCCACTGTACAGACGAGGGAACCAAACATGTAATGATTAAGGATCATCAGTGGTGGAACCAGGATCCAAACCAAGTCTTACTGACTCCAAAATCCACACTTTGCTATAGTTCCATGCTTCTTCTCTTGTGTTTTACATATTAAATGTATTCTTCTAGAAGATGTTATCTGACCATGAAAAAAGTAACACAAATATAAATCATAATGAAAATAAATTATTGACTCCATTGTGAGGCTTAAAGCTATCTGCATGCACATAGTCAACATTCATCATTGTAAAATAACATATTTTACTGTGGAGAAAAAGTCTGTACTATGAAAAAGATAAGGAGGCTGAGTAATTTATAAAATGAGGTAAAATTGATAATTTGGAATTAAAATTATATGACTTTACATCTGACTGAAAATTAATTACAATAAAATCTAAAGAAAAATTGTGAAAGGCAGAGTAATGTGAATTTTTATATCTTATCGTATTGCACACAAACATGTATAAAAAGGAAGTGTTTGCTCTGTAAGTTAAGCATTTTCAGGCACATGCTTGGGCTAATGTGGGACAATTCCAGATGTTGCAGTTTAGTGGTAAATAGTAAGGTTTAAATCTGTCAAAATTCTTTATTAAACACCAATGTTCTCAAAAGCAGATCTTCCGTTTCCTTAGTCATGATACTGATTTACCTTAAAACAGTATTTTATTAACAAATTCTAAAACTGGAAATTGCCTCAGAATTGATCAGATTGATGTCACCCAACTGCAGAGACAATATGGGTTTGTATCGTTCTATATTGCTGCATAACAAATTATCCCGATACCTATTGGCTTAAAAAACAAGCATTTGTTATCTCACTGTTTCTGTGAGCCAGGAATTGGGGAATGGCTTAGGTTGGGCAGTTTTTGCTCAGGTTCTCTCACAGGGGTGCAGTCAGGATGCTAGCTGCCTTATAGATTGTGGGCTAGAGCAAGCTATTCCTGGAAGGAACAACAGCTTGAGAAGCCACAGTAATATCAGGCTTCACAGGAAGCAGAGAGTCAAATGAAAGGGGTTGAATTGAGCCATCATAATTTTTATCCTACCACAGCAGCTCCCTGCTTACTTTTGCTCTGCAGGTCTCCTTCTGCCAGTGGGCATCATCAAAAGCCAGGACTGCTTCTCCGAAATCACCTCAAGATTCTCTCTCTTCAAAGCAACAGGCACCTGAAATTCTCCAGGGCTACATCCTAAGAGCTCTGTGGCTCCCAGCTCCCTAACAGGCTGCAGCCTACCTACCATTTCTCCCTTGGAGGGCAGAAAGTGAAATTGACAAACATGCATAACCCTCATTGAGCCTCAGTCAGGCTGCCCTGTGGGTAAAGCAGCTGGGGACCACAGTAGGGGGAAGTGCCTGGCACCTGGCTAGGCTCTCTCCCTCCCTCCTGCATTCACAGCTGGAGGGTCAGACCACAGATGGAGGGAAAATCTATGAGTGTTAGTGGCTGGCTAGGCTTCATATAGACCCAGCCTCCTTTGTTCACTTGGCCTGAAATCATCCCCCTTCCTGTGGCTTTCAACACATGACAGTTCTTAAATGGGAATTGCTTTTGGGTTGGATTGGGTTTTGACTTGACTTTTGTTTTATGCTAGTCAGACAATTTCCTCATAGATGTATTCTCTGCACACCCTGGGGTGGCGTGAGGTCTTTCCAGGACACGTTCCTGCTGACCCGAGTCCAGTAATGGTGTGCAGCCCTATCTTTTTGCTTCATTTTCTGAGTATGTCTCTTCCTATGTCCTAAGAGTCAGAGTTCATCTTCCTGTGATCCTCTACTGAAGAAGGACTGCCAAATTGAATTTCTTTAACTAGCTCCCTTTGCCTCTGGGCCCCAGGTCCCTGGTGCACTTCTGCATCTTGTCTGAGCACCTGTCACCATCACCCTTTGCAGACAGAGTTGGTGTCCTACTGCAGCCCCATGAGAACTGGGAACATAGCTTCTCCAGTGCCCCCAAACAGCCAAATGAGGATGACTTCAGGCCTTTTACCCTGAACATTCCCGGGTACTCCCATAGGCCACACTCTCTGCCTGGAAAGAAAGTGAGGATATTGATAAGACCAGAGATTTGGGGGGCTTATGAAGAGCTTGATTAGCTGGTATCTATGAGGGGCCTGATTAGCTGGTACCCAAGGATTCAGTTGACGTCCCTTCTCCTGATGGTTTATTTCTCTAAACTTGGGGACATTTCTTAGAGGCTGCCCTCTTTTGGCTTCCTCTTGGATTCTCTAGCAAAGCTGTGGCACCTTGTTCTGTGCCTGATGGCTCTCTTTGCTCCTGAACTCCAGGGCTGCATTGGCAGATGCAATGGTGCACAGCAGAGAGCTGGGAGTATGCTAGGAGACTGGCTCAGTGCACAGGAAGTGGTGCTGGAGTCAGGGCAGAGTTCTGGTCTTCAGTTCAGGCTCAGGCTACTCTGGTCACTCTGGGCTCAGGGCAAGTCACCTTTCATTGCTGAGCATGACCGTTTTGACTAACAAATGAAGACAGTGGGCATAATGACATCACGAACCTCAGACATTTGATGGAATGGCCTAAGCGGGGAGGACAGGGGACAGGCATGGCCCAGGGAAAGGTCTCATTGTCCATCTTGCTGTCATCGGTGAGCCTGAGGATGGGCTGTGAAAGGCCCTGCACTGGGGCCTGCAGCCTGGCCTGCTGGGTTTGGGTCCTCTGCTGTAACAGGGTATAGGGCATCTGTGCCCTCGCTGAGGAGTCCTGCTTGGCAGGCCCTGGAGGGGAGCTGCACGGAGCTGCGCAGACTAACCTGACCTCTGAGCCAGTCTTCACCCAAGGCCCATTCTCTGCTCCAGTCTCGCCCTTGGCCTTGCCCATGCCCCCGTCCTAGCTGCTGCGTTGTGAGCTTTCTGGGGACAGGCACTAGGCTGTTCCATCTGCCCTTCCTCACTCAGGGCTTGTGCGGGTGCCGGACAAGTGTATGCTTGTCAGGTGGAATTAGTGACATTGTGTCGGGAGATTTCTCGATCCTTATTTCTGGGAAAGGGCCATTGTAGGTGGTACGTGATGTGCAGCACAGTCATTTCCATGGCTTTGGAAGCCACATGTGTTCAGGCCAGAGCTGGCTTTCTGGCTGATGGGTGGGGTTGCTGCGCTGGTCCCAGTTTCAGAAAAAATGTTTCATGTTAAACATAGAGAGAGGCCTTTGGGTTGATGAGACTGGATCCGTGACTGCTTGGCCCTGTTTGTCTGTTTCCATCCTCTCTTTTCTACTTCACACTGGATGGGTGCAGTTTTTGTAGGAGGTTTCTCAGCCCCAAAGTAGTAATTGCTCAGCCCCTGAGCTAATAACACTGTGGATTCTCCTGGCGCCTTTCATCCAAGGACCTTCTCACCCTCCAGCATTACCTGAACCCCATACAGCTCAGAGAGGGCGATAACCCCTATTATTAGCTCCATCTCACAGCCGTGGACACGTGGCTCTGAAATAAGAGGTTAGCTGGGTCTGGAACTGGAACAGGTCTCCTGGCTTCTGAGATCAGTGTCCTGGGCAGGAGAGCAGCAAGAATTTCTGATGGGTGGAGAGTTAGACTAGGGTTTGCTGGAGCCTGGATTGCTTGGGCTTGTAGCTTAAACACCCCAAAGTGCGAGGAACAAGTGGTTGCACTTCATAGTGGTTGGTGGACTGCGGCAATGCTTCATTCTCTTCTTTTCTCCAAACTGTGTCTAGCCTTCCTCCAACCAGCAGCAAAGCACAAGCCCCAGGCACCATCCCAGTTCCGTGTGGCATGTCCAGAGATGAACAGTTGGGATGTGAGGAATGTTGCACTGTTCCACTAGGAACAGAGACTTTGGTCTAGAGGAGAGATTTCAGACTGCAGGATGAGATCCAGTCAATGACAGTTACTGAGAGGCCACTTTTGGCTCAATAAAGATGGAGCAGTGAACAATCAGAACAATGTCGAAAGCAAAAGGGCTCCCATTTGAAGAAGCGAGCTCCCCATCACTTGAGGTGATCAAGCAGAAGCAGATGACTGCTAGACAGAGCTGTCATGGATGGAGAAGACTGAGGACTTTGCAGGTGGTGTGTGGGGTCACTGTACGCTGGGAGGCCCTGCCCTGCCTTTCTTTCATGTCTCAGTGCGTCCACTAGATGGATTGAGTTCAGTAGCTTTGTGAGGTTCCAGGAAGAATGTATTAGACTAAAAAGATTTTTCAACATGTCATTGAGGAAGATGAGTGTGGTCTTCTCTCTCCTCTGTCGATGCTGGAGGGCTACTGGGTATCTGGGAGGATGACCTGGTGTTTTGCTTTGGGCTGCATTGTAAAGTAATGAGCTCCCTATCGCCAGAGGGATGCAAGCTTAGGCTAGAGAACTACTACTGAAGGTATTATAGAAGAGACTCCTGATGTGTTGAGGAGGCTGATCTAGATGGTTTCTGAGCTCCCTTCCAACCCAGAGACCGCCTGAATCTTTGAATCTCTTCACATGAACAAAGAGCATTCCCGTCACCATTACTCTACTTTTCACCCAACCAGGAGAGGAGGTGAAGTTGTCTCTGTTCTTGCTTCCTTAGGTCAGCTGAAGCTGTCGATCGATGCCCAGGACCGGATTCTGCTTCTTCACAGTGAGTATGGCTATGTGCCAGGCCTACCAGGAAAGGGATGGGCCGCTCAGCTTCCCTCCTGGAGGTGGTGTTACCACGGGCCATGGCTGCTTCTTTCATCTTTTTATAGTGTCCTGTTATGTGTCCATTGAAAAGAAGAGGATATTCACTTGGGACTCTTTCTAGGGACACCTCCCTGGTCCTGCTCCTGATATGATGGAGTCTACACAGTGGGCATTTCTCCCCCGCAGGCTGGAGCTGTCCCTGGCTCCAGTGAAGCAGGGCCACAGGAGACTTCTCGATTCTCCCTCTCTAATACTTTAATGCCGAGTGACCTTAGGCGAGCTCAGTACCTATCTTGTGGGCTGTTGTAAGGATTAAAGGAGTTAATATTTGTAAAACACTTGGGACAGTACTCAGCATGTAGTAAGCTGTTTTTTAGTATTTGTTAAATAAGATAGAAAGCTGTAAATTCCAAAAACAGTAATAGAGAAACAGGCCTGAGAAAGGCAGAAAGAAGCAGGAAGGCTGGACATCCCATGCAGGGAGAGCAGCATGTGGAAAGGCCCAGGGGTCAGAGAAAACATAATGCATATAAAGAATAGTCTAACATGACTGGGGCACAGCACAAGATGGGTGGAAGGGTAACCTGGGATCAGGTGATTAAGGTCCTCTGGTGCCACCCAGAGGATTTTACACTTTATCTGTCCATTTATCCATTTGTTCAGCCTTCTATCCACCATACAAATAGTTACTGAGCTTCTGTCATGTCCCCTGCTGCCAGGATTCTTCTCTTTGGCCCCAAAGGCCTTGCCTATCTCTCTGGCCTCCCTGCCTTTTGCCACTAAAGACACTCTTCACCCCCTGTTCTATCTAGTTACATGTACCTCCTGCCCCTTGAATGCATCACGCTTGTTCATGCCTCTGTGCCTTTGCACCCTCTGTTCCTTGTGTCTGGAATAGCTTGCCTTCTTTTTGAAGTCCTTTTGAAAAATAAGTATCCCTCCCTCTGATTTTACAAGAACTATGCCTGCCTTCATCATTAAGACTCAGGATGGAAGGCTCATTTTGCCTCGTGTTTATCCTTCTAGGAATCACCCCTGACCTACCTGCCTGGGCTGTTTGTTGCTTCCTCCTCATATCTTCATCATGGCTCTGACTATACTGTGTCACTCTGGTCTGTCTGGCCTTTTCTTCTCCCACTAGAATGAGAGTGCATCCCCTGAGAGCCAGGGAGACCCTGGGCTCATCAGGCCTGGATCCTGCCCTCAGGGACCACGCCCTCAAGGGGAAGCGTGTGCCAGGAACAGTAACTAGGATACTAGGCAGCTAGACCAGCAGGCGCCTGAGGTCCTGTGGTCCTGGCCTTGGGGGGCCCAAGGTGAAGTTCCCAAGGACCAACAGAAGGGGTTTCTTTGCCCGCCAGAGCCTGACTCCAGCTGTGCAAACAGTTTTTGCAAAATGCATGTTGGCCTCCACCACTCCATTTGTCCTGAACAGTTTTCTTTGGCTTTGCCCCAGTCTCAGGCCTTCATCCCGTCCAGCCTGTTCCTCTCTCTCCTTTGGCTTTCCCGGCCTCACGACACAGTCTACGGGAGCTCCATCTAAGCCAAACCCCAGGGCTCCATCAAAACTAAACATGAAAGAAAATAGAAAAGAGGCTCAGTTTCTGTGAGGTCTGCTGTCTGATTTCTGCAGACTACAGGCAAGTGGGCCATGCTTGCTTTCATGACCAGACCTGCAGCCCACCCCCACCTATCCCTTGCCTTTATTTATTATTCTTTTCTTTGTTGAGCAGTTATTTGTTTGCAAGGCTGTCTACCAATCACTTTTCGACACATTATCTCATTTAATTAGCACAACTACCCTGTGAAGTGGATATTATTATCACAAATCTGTTTTAAAAATTGCAAATTCAGTCTCAGAGAGGCAAAGGGACTTGCTTTGGCTCGTATTGCCAGTTAGTGTTGAGCTGGGATTCATGCTTGTGTCTGTCTACCTCTGGACACAAACTTTTTGCCTGCTGTGCTATACTGTTTGTCAGTGACAGCACAGGTCACTGTGCAGAGTACATTCTCTGGCCTGGCCCCTCCATTCCCAGGAGATTATCTTGTGTGATGGAAAGAACGCTGGCCTGGGAGTCAATAGACATGGATCAAAACCCAGCTCTGTCACTCCATTGCTCTGTGACTTTGGATGAGTTTCTTACTGTCTTTGGGCCCCACTCATAACCTCATTTTCCTCTTTAAATGAGGGGTTGGACTCAATGAATGTTATGTTCTCTTACAGCTATTAAGAGTCAGGGGATTGACTATACTTTATAACATCTTGGCGAGGGTGCTGCCTGAGTGTGGGAGATGGTGGGAGTGGACTAGAACAGAGAGAGGTTACTATTCAATGGTGCTTATGCAGATTAAAGGCCTGGTAATGATCTTTCCCACTCACTGACCCCAATATTTTAAATCTCTGTTTAGTCATAGAATGCAAAGGCCTGATGAGCAAACAGCCTGGCATCTGTGATCCCTACGTGAAGGTAGATGATGAATTGGAAGTGGGAGTGTGTATGGTGGTGTGGGGTGGGATGAGGGGCCATGTCACTGAACTGAGAGTCCCAAGACCCCAGCAATCTATTGGCCTGTGTCCATTTCCAGTGATAGTGACTGCTTCATCATTTGGCCAGTAGTCATGAGACCCTGAGCTAGGATAGACCCTTAGTCATGAGACCCTGAGCTAGGATAGACCCTTTCTTTAAACTTGGCTTGGTCTTTAGGGCTTTCTGTGGGAGCAAGAATCTTATGAGTGATGTTGCTCATCCACATAGGTGAGCATCATGAGCGTGTGGATGGTGTAAATCCACAGATAATCCCAGTTCCTCTCATGACAAGCAATACCTTCACCCCTCTCCTCCTGCAACCAGAGGCAGGATGTCCAGGTTTGAGTGGCAGAGTGGAGGAGTGTTCCTGAGAACTGGAAGATCCATCTGGCAGAGGCTCCATGGGTCAGGCGCCTACTTCCAGCCAGAACCAAGGGCCAAGCGTGCAGAGTGGTGGTCCTGATACATCCCTCTGCATTGTTTTTAAAGCTCCCAGGCTATCAGAGGTCCCTGCGGGCAAGGACTTGGTCAGAGCAGGACAGGAGCTTGAGGCAGGGGACAAGTGCACTAGGGTGAGAGCATGGATTGGGGGCCTTGGCAGAGGCTGACCTAGAGCCTCCTGTGAAGGGAGCACTCAGCAGCTGCTGGGAACTTAGAAGAGAGGAGACCTGTGCTTGGGCGAAACCTCTGTGCTTGGAGGAAGAGCAGAGATGGTCAGGTTGTACCCATCTCTGGCTAGGCTGGTGACTGCCTTCTTGGTCCCACCTACTAAGGGGCCCTGTCCTGGCATCTGACTCCAACGCCTCTGGCCTGGGGCTTCTCCTTCTTTCCCAGCATCTGACTAAGGACTCCACCCTGTCCTGTGCAGAGGCTGGTGTGAAGGACACCTGGAAAGACTTCAACTTAGAGATGAGCAAGCAGAGTCAGTCTCTGGGCTTATTTGACAACCTAGCCATGAGTAATCATCTAACTTACTCTTCTCCAATTCAAGATTTCTTTGATCCCCGAAGATAATCGACTGCGCCATCAGAAGACGCAGACCATTCCAAACTGCAGAGACCCAGTCTTCCACGAGCACTTCTTCTTGTAAGTCTGGTGCCAGAGGAGAGGGAAGGAGTGTTTATCTGGAAACAGCTCTGTTTGCCAAATCTAGAACTAGATCTAGGCAGAAAAACAGTGACTTCTAAAGGATGTCTTTGTTTTCTCATTCACTTGTGTCCTTGCATCCCTGGCACCCCTCCCAGTGGTGAGGTCCACAGAGATAAGGTCTCACTTGGCTGGTTCTCATGGCTGAAGTGGCCAGCCTGAGGCTGGCAGCCCCTGAAGAGTAGACAATTTCCCACTGTGCCTCAGGCCAAGCAATCTGTAGCTGAAGGAATTTCCAAGCTGAGGGGTGTTTTGCCTCCCTGCCTGTCTCTCACCCGCCTTTAAAACTTGCTAACCTCTCTGAGTCCTGGCTTTTTTATTTGTAAAATGTGGCTAATAATAGTGCCAACCCGGGAGAGCTGAGGTGTAAATGAGACACCTAATGTCAGTTGTTGTTGTTATTATTATTATTACCATTTCTTTCCTCCATCCCTGAACTTGGGGCCAATGCAAAGGTAATGGACATTTTATATTTTCCCATTAGTGAAAATTATTACTATTTTGTGGTTTTCAAACTATACAAGGCAATAATGGAAAATACAGATAAGCAAAGAGAAGAAAAAAACACCGTTAGCCCTACTACTCACTGATATGCCTTGGTTTATTTCTTTTCAGAAGATCTCTGAATTTGTGTGTGTGTGTGTGTGTGTGTGTGTGTGTGTGTGTGTGTGTGTGTGTGTGTGTTTATAAAAATGGAATTATTATATAATGTCGTATGGTAACCTCCCTTTTGTCCTTAACAACGTAATGTGTACTCTTTTATGTGTCAATATTCACCTCTCATGCTATTTGTGCTTGAGTTTTTTTAACTGCCTCCTATGGTTGGATGTATAGATTATTTCCAAATTTCACAATTATGTCAGACACCACGGGTCTGGCCTAGCGCTTGGCTCTACAAACACTCTGACCATCTGGTTTGCTTTGCAGTCCTGTCCAAGAGCAAGATGAACAGAAACGCCTCCTGGTCACTGTGTGGAACAGGGCAGGTGACTCCAGGTGAGGGGAGCTGCCGAGCAGGAGGAAAGATCATGCTCTGGGCCTGTGGGTGGCAGTCAGGCGGCCAGCACATAGCACAACCATGAGTGGCAGTGGCAATGCTAAGTTTGCTACTCCCTGAGACCCTGTCATTCTTGATGATGCCAAGGAATGTGCTATCAAGGAGCATTTGTTGAGCAAGACACTGCATTGGCCACAGGGATGCCATCCAGCCTGCATGTGAGTTCTGCTCTCAAGGCACCGACTTTCAGAAAGGGACACCAGATGCTTCTGGAAGACAAACGACAGTAACAACGCACACAGACTCAGTCCCATAGGAATGAGAAGTGGGCCCACTTCTCTCTTAATCACCACCGTACCCAGTGCCTAACACAGGGATGTTTAGCGAGTACTCGTTCAATGAATACAAGAATGAAAATGAGTAATAGGGCAGCAAACATGGTAAGAGGGAGCATTCGTTGTCGGATAAAGTCATCAAGGAAGCCTTCATGCACAAAGGAGAATTTTAAATTTGGGGTGGAGATCGAGAATAAGACAAGGAGAGAGGTTAGAAAAGGCATTCCAGGCAGCACATAGAATAAGCGAAGAAGACAAGGGAACAGGAATATTTCTGGTGTGCTCAGTCTGCGGTAAGGAGGCCAGTGCAGAAGTTTTCTGTGGGAGAATCCAAACAGCTTGATCTTGCAGGCAGCCCAAACACAGGAGGCCAGCTATGGTCATTACTAATGGCATTTAACACAGGGCAGGGGAGGAGTGCTAGGTAGGTGAGGGTGAGGTTTAGCTAGCTGCTAAGAAAAGGGGGTAAAAGCACTTGACCGATGGCCGTGGCACTTGACTATGAGCAGCAGGGGCTCATTACCTGGTGTAGCTCAAGAAATCTGAGAGGCTCTGCGGCCATTCATATTTGTCAAGCAATCATAGAGCCAAATAGTGACTGAAAAAGGTCTAGGTAAATGAAAATTGGCTCAACTCACTAGCTCAGACCTAGAGAATATTTTTGGGTTGAATGTTTTTAATACCCTAAATTTTATAGCTATGATGCTTTTTAAAGTTGAGCCTTATTCAACTTTCATAATGAAGGATTTGTCTTTTAATAGAGCATTTACTTTTTACCATGGAATGGTGCTTATAGGTCTGTAGACCTCATTGATTGAGCTGCCATTTCCTGGGTGCCAGTGTGGCAACATCATTGTAACTGTTGGGGACACATGGGGTCAATGAGAGACTGTCCTCCTCTTGTGAGGATTGCTGATAGAGACTTGGGGGTGTGGGTGAGGAGGAGGATGTCACGTTGATAATAGGAGCAACAGCTTACCTGGTGTTGACACAAGCCAGGTGTTAACAGTGGATTATCTCATTTAATGCTTAAAACAACTCTGAGAGGAGTATGTCTTTGTCTTAAGTTTTTAGAAAAGAAGACCGAAGCTAAGAAAAGAGTAACTTGCCCAAGGCCACACTGCTAGTGAAGATTCGAGTCAGAAAGGGAACCCAGGCAGTTAGACTCCAGAGTCTCCACTCTCAAAACTATATTGCCTCCTGGATGTGCAAGTAAAAGGACAGAAGAAAGAACCAGTAGAGTGTAGAAGGCAGGGCAGGGCAGAAGTGGGGAGGGATCTGCAAACTTACCGGTGTTGCTGGAGGGTCAAGTATAAAGTAGGGACTGGCTAGGGATAAGATAAAGAAGTTGGTATAAGCCCAGTCTGATTATTCTGTAAATTTTCTTTGGACTGTGGGTTTTCTCCTAGGGGCCAATGGTTGTCAGTCCTGGATATGCATTAGAATCATCTGGGGTGCTTGTAAAGAACACAGGTTCCCAGGTACCATATCTGAATCTTCATGGGCAGGGCCTAGGAGTCTGCATTTACATAATTCTCAGGGTGAATTATGGAGCCAGCTGGTGTTTAGGAATTTGGCCTTGGGGAAATGCTGAAGGGTGTTGAGTAAGAGCATGACAGATGTATATTCTAGATCCATCATTCTCTTTGCTCTTTGAAAGATTGGGGAGGAGCTAGGAGACTCTTGGTGATCTGTGAGAAAGAAGATTTAGGGTTAGAGAAGAGGAAAAGAGACCCAGGCCATATTTAGGAGATTAAATCAGAAGTACTGAGCAGTGATTTAGCTGTGAGAGCAATGGGAGAAGTCGAGGATGACTCCTGGGATTAGATGGTGTCCCCTACAAAGCTACAATGTGTTGGAGGGGAGGAGAAACCAGCTCTGGATAAGGGGAGATGGAGATACCTGGACAACAGCCAGGGGCAAACTGTGAGGAGATCTGCCTTTGCTGACCTGGAACTCAGGGGAGAGAGAGGTCTGTGGGAATCATGACCACCAAGGCAGTGGGTAAAATTCTGAGCAGATGAGACTGCCCAGGAATACAGCAAGTGCCAAGGACTAAGGGTCAGAATCTTGTCTTGAAGGGAAAGCTCTGAAGGAGCCAGAGGAGAGTGTCAGAGAAACAGCTGGAGCAGGTGCTGTAGGCAGACATCAAACTGGGAGCTTGTGCTCGCTCCACGGTGATCCGCCCTTCTGCTAGACCAGAGCAAGCTGAGAGAGCTGCTGGAGGAGAAGCCAACAATGCAGTTCAAGGTTTTTGGGAAAGAAAGTGAAGCCAGGGAGAATGAGTCAGCGCCCCGCAAGGCAGTGTGACAGAGGCAGTGAGTGTCTCCACTTGTTGCCTATTTTGGGAAAGTGAGATTCCTTATTAAACAAAACAAAGTCGAACTCATGGTCACAGTCCCAACCTAAAGCTCCAGAGGGACAGAGCAGGCTCCGACAGGCCTGCTTTCAGAACAGAGGGCCCTGCCTAAGCTGCCAGCACCACAGAGACCAGCTCAGCTGGTGAGAGACACAGTATTGATCCATCATCTCTGACTGAACAAGCCTCTGAGCTGAAGGAGGCAGACAGAGAGATTGAAGGGAACTTCTGTCTTGCTCAACGCTTTCAAATCAAATTGTATTTCTCTGAAGGATGGACATTCAACTTATCCACATGAAAGACAATTAAGGAAGGAAGGAAACAAACATTTATTGAACTCTTCTTTATGCCAAGCACTTTACATACATTATCTCATTTAATTCTCATAACGACTCTGAGAGGTAGGAATTATTATTGTCCCTCTCTTCAGAGAAGAGGAAACTGAAGCTCACAAGGGCCCAGGAACTTGCCTGAGCTTATATAAAAGCTCATATTTATTAAGCACTTACTGTCTACTATGTGTAGACATTAAGCATATTCCATGCACTATCTAATTGAATCCTCATGAAACTAAAGTAGGTATCACTATTATCGCGCTTTTACAGTTGAGGAAACAGAGGCACAAAGAGGTTAAGTAACTTGCCCATGGTAACGCAGCAGGATACAGTGGAAACCAGATGCAAATCCAGGCAGTCTGGCACCAAAGCTGCATACTTGTAATCACATCACAGTACACCTGACCATCTCATACGGGTGAGAAATGACTCCAAAGCCATACTTTTTCTGTGTCAGTACACGTGTTCCTCAGGCCTCAGACTACTTCCCAGAGCATTTCTAATGTAGTTTTATATAAGTCATCTAGCTGAATATGTGGCAGTTACATTTTGAAACTGATAGGAGATAGAAAGGAAGAATCTGTTTCATGAATTCTCTCGACCCTTTTAGTGATGGCATTAAACTTGTATGAGGGAAGCAAGATGATCTGCGAAGAAGTTCTGGGGAAGGGCTAGATCATTTCAACTCGTCATGGTGATCATAGTAGGAGCTGAGCAGAACTGGGTTCAGAGCAGTTGATTTTGGCTTAGCTTCAACTCTCTGTGAGACCATGAATAATTCCCTTCCCTGCGCTGGGCCTCAGTTTCCTCATCTGTAAAATGCACTGGCCTCTAAGGTTACTTTCAGCTTTAAGGTTCTGTGAGTTGTTAAGAAATTATAGATATTTTCAAATGTATGGAAAGGTAGTAAATGTATAATAAACGCTCATATACTTATAGCCTAGCTTAATCAATTATCAATATTTGGCCAATCTTATTTCATCTATGTCCTCACCCACTTTCCCCTCTTTCAATGGATTATTTTTAAGAAAATATCAGACATCTCATCTCATCTCATCGCATCGCATCTCATCTCATCTCCATATCTCTTTAAAAGATGGCTTAAAAAACAACCACAATGCCATTATCACATTTAAAAATGAACAGTAATTTCTTAATATCACTGACTATGGAACCGAGCTATTTGAAAGTTTTGTTTGATAATGTGGTGAGAGCTAAACGAAAGCTTCTGGTGTCAGTCTTAGTGTTTTCAGACCTTGTGGCCAGAGAACAATCTTAGAATTAAAATGTTATGCACCGAGTTAAACAACAACAACAACAACAACAACACACACATATATGTTTGAAGAATGTAATGTGCTGACAGTACCTACATTTGTGGAGCATCTGCTTGCTATGTGTCACACACTGTCCTGGATATTCTCAGTGTACTGCTCTCTCTCATGACCTATTTTATAAACAGTCCCTCAGTGCCAAGTAGAGTGCCGTAATGTTAGAAAGTTTGTGACTAGAGATGGCAACTGAACCTAAGGAAAGAAAAACTGAAAATGTGTTCGATTTATTTTAAGCCATCAAATTAAAAATAAATTGAGATGAAATGGAGTAACCCTGTAACAGGAATGGTTTAAAGTCCCTGAGAGAGAGAATTAAAGGGCATTCCCTCAAAGTAATGCCTTTTCTTTTTGCAGTGTGCCTCCTGCTTTATGCTCAAAAGTAAAGTGAGCCAAGTACTGTTCCCCATGAAGCCTTACCTCTGAGCCTTTGTACTGGCCATTCCCCCTGCCTGAAATACTCTTCCTCTCGTTCTCTCTGGCTTAACTCTTCAGGCCCTCCTCAAGCACCTTGGCCCTAAGCTACCTCTCACTTCCCTGAGCTTTCAGCATTTGTTGCCTGCACTGTTCATCTGTCAATCTCACCCTGTCTAGTGACATCCCCTGTATTGCTGTCTTGAACTGCTATTGAAATTCCTGCATGTTTATCTTGTTTCCTTAATGCTGGGCTCCTTGCCCAGTGCCTGCCAACCAAGGGCATGATGGATTCATCCATTTGTCAAGCCTTCATTGAGTGCACCAAAGCCCTAAGCTCAGGGTTCGGCATTCAGAAGTAACAAGGCTTAGCCCTTGAGGCTTTGTGTCTAGCGAAATTTCAGGCATTCCCCAGGGTGAGTGCCGTTTCCAAGTTTATAAACTGGTATATTGCCGGGTACTCAGGTTGCATGTAAAAGAAGTCTTTCTACCTCCAAAGGTTTTTCAAAGGCAGGCGCAAGAAGTAGCTAACTGAAGAACACTTAGAGGGTCCTGATTATGGATTGTGACGATTTACTCTGCCTGAATTACCGTAAAGTCATTGGAGGCCCCTTAGCAGGAAGCAAAGCTCATAGGAGGCTATTAACCATTTAGCATTCTCTAAGCACTGGGAAATGGAAATTCTACTTTACTGAGGAGCAAAGAGAGGCAGCCTTTATTACAGCTAAAGCATTGCGCCTGGAGATTTAGAAAGTTACAGCCATACCGAGTGCAGAAGAAAAGCACGTAGCCAGGCAGTGTGGGCACCTGGATCCCAGCTGGCTCTCTCTTGAATGTGTTGACAGCAATTAAATCGGCAATGAGGACTTTGGCAGTGTCTTGACAATGGCATCTCATATCAGTGTCTGCGCTCCTGATGGTCCTTGTGACTGCCCCTTCCCTTCAGTGCTGACTTGGCTACTTGCCAGGAGAGAGGAGTATATGTTTTTGTAGTGGTCTGGGGAGGTGGACGTGGAAGGGGCGCTTTACTGGGGTGACTGCACTGTCCTATGGGTAGATTATTAATATGGCCTTGTATGATGAGAGGGGGTGAGGAGGAGAAGGGAGTAGGTAGAGCCCAGGCTGTAGGAAATGGGAGGGGAGAGAGAGCAAGAGAGAGCAAGCAGGGAGAGGAGCAGAGTGAAAGTGGTGGATGGGACCCTGCCAAGTGCAGAATGTTCGTCTGCAGGGCAGGCACACCTGTTCTGAGGACCAGGCCCCAGCATTCTACATCCCCACCCCTCACTTGGCTTGGCTGCTCTTAAGAAGCCGGTTTTATTTTGCTTAGGACTATCAGGTGGTGAGCTGCCACCCTTTCCGGAGATCTAAACAATATGTATTTATAGAGGCCTTCTAGACCTCTGGTCCTTGACTGGGGCCGGCATGGGCGGGTGCCTTCTTCAGATTCACAAGCCTGGATCCTGCCTTGGACCTGCTGCGTCTGGATCCCTGGGAGCAGGCTCTGGGGCACAGGACTTGGCCAGGCTTTTCAGGGGGGTGCTGTGATACACCCCTGGCTAGAGCTGCGGGCCTTGCTCAGGCCCCCTTAGGCCGGGTTCCAGAAAGGCACATCTCCAGGGAGTTCACTACCCATCCAGGAGCTCATTCCATCTTTGGCTCTGATATTGTGCTTTCCACAGAACGTGCCAGATTTATGCAAGTCCCTCAGATATTGAAGTTAACCATCAGGGTTATGTTCCAGTCTAAATACCCCTGTTGTTTCTTGATTAACAGTAAACCAATCTCTGATGGGGTCTGAGTTGAGGATATGCTAAGACAGAAGAGAAAAAAAAACCCATTTCTATCTAGTGTTAGGATAGAGAAAAATGTGGTGGAATAGAAATACTTTCAAATACATTTACACTGTTTTTCTTCTCCTGATTACAAAAGTACTGCTTGTTCCCTATGAAAATTTGAAAACGCTGAAAACCTGAAGAAAAAACAAAACCCTCTCCAATCCTGCCTACCAGATACAACCATTCTTAACATTTTTGTAGGTGTCTCTCTCATGAACAATAATCGTAAATATTTTTGTGGGAGTCTTTCTCATTATACTACAGATTTGTACATTTCCTTTTCTCTCACAGTAGGGAGAATATCTTTTGCATTTTATTAATATTGATCTGTGCCATCATTATTGAAAACTGCCAAGTATCAATCAGTCCCTGACTTTGGGACAGTGGGACAGTCTTCAGGAACTTTGAATTACTCTTAGCCAAAAAAGGACCTGACTGAACTCTCAGCCTGTTGCCACAGTGTGACATTCCTGGAAGGCCTGACCCTGGTTTATGGCTACTTGTCCAGCTGGACCCCCAGGTCAGATTTTGATCTCGGAGATTTTTGTGTTGGATTGAACCTTGATCTGAAACACTCCAAAGACTGCCAGGACCTGCCTGGATCTTAGACAGAGTTTCTTGAGCTTGAGGTCCTATGACTTTCTTCCTTGATTGAACATCACCAGCTGACATGAGAGCTGAAATTCCCTCTGGGGACCAGCTCTTCAGATCTGCCTGGACCAGAACAATTAAAACCTATGAGGTAGCTCTGGGCTTCTGTGGGTGATGGAGGGAGTGCTGCCTTATGACCTAGGACACCTGGGTTTCCCATGGGACTCTGCTACTTACGAGTCCGGTTACCTTGGGAGGGGACCAACTCTAAGCCTCAGTTTTTTCCTCTATGAAATAGAGCAATAATTTCTCTTCAGCCTGATAGTTGGAAAGATCAAATGAGATGAGGCACGTAAAAGCACTTTGTAAACCACAGTGCATCAAGCAAACCTATGTTACACTTGATAATAGACCCCTCAGTAATGCCCAGTGAAATGATGCTGACTCAGGTCTCTTGTTTTCTCAGGCAGAGAGGACTCATTGGCTGCATGAGCTTTGGGGTGAAGTCCCTCCTGACTCCAGACAAGGTAGGTCCTAGGGAAGCTTCTGGGAGGGTCACCCACCTAGGCCAGGGCTGGTACAGGTGGGGCCTTTGTCTGGAAGCCCTTGGGTGTCGTTTCTGTCTGTGAGATGGTGCTCCACTGAGATAAGTGCCATGTGGCATGAATAACACTGTATTTGTCACCTATGTGACAAAGGGGTTGGGTCTGCTTCTTGGTTTGATGTTGTTAGAGAGCAGTTGTTCTGCAGCCCCAAGTCCTCCCAGGAGCTCTGGGTCTGGAGTCTGCTGTTAAGGACACTGGCAGGTCCCTTGGAGTGCAGAGCACTCCTGGGCCTGCCCTCAGGAGGAGGGCCAGGTGCTTCCTGTGGTCTGTTCCAGGGGTCATCATCGTCTGCCAGGCCTTGTGTTTTTGGGCCTAGCAGGTGCATAGTGGGTGAGCTGAGCATCCTCTGTGGAACTTTCTTTCCAGTTAGCTGGGGACTCTGGGGTCTAGAGACACCATCCTTTCTACTCTGCATTGTACCTGAAGGCTTTTGAGCAGGGAAGGGATGTATTCTTTTTGCACATCCTTGGGAATGTTCTAGTGGCCTGCTGCATGGTGTTGCCAGGTGGCCCTGGAAGTGAAGTCTGGGGTAGGTAGCTGAGGACCTCTTATCTTGCACATAGGTCCCAAATGTCTTGACTATAGCCTCATCTTTATTCCCTCCTGGGAAAAGATGTTCCCCTCTGCCGACTGCTCAGGAGCCTCAGGCTGCCCTCACTTCTTTCTGTCAACATTTATGTGGCTCCTTCTGTACACCAGACACAGGTCTGGGCACATAAAAGAGTCTGTGTACAGCCTAGTCGGGGTGGCAGCCATGCAAATAGACTGTTCTCTGGGGATAAGAAGCTGTGGGAATTTGGCAGACAGGCAGACCAGCTCTGCCAGGAGTATCAGGGAAGGCTTCCTGGAGGTTCAGGCATTGCAGCGCCCTTTGGGGCAGGGAGGCTGGAATGTCTGTCTCTGCAGAGATGCTGCTTCCGAGGGAGCCTTTCCAGTTGCTGTTTTTGGCGGGGGATTGGTGGCTGCCTGACCTGTGTTCTCGGCCTCCTTTGAGCCTATCACTTCTCTTGTGACAGGAGATCAGTGGCTGGTACTACCTTCTGGGGGAGGCCCTGGGTCGGACCAAGCACCTGAAGGTGGCCAGGCGGCGACTGCGGCCCCTGAGAGGTAGGTGCATACCACCTTTGGCTTCTGCCTAGACATACTGACCCCCTACGACTTCCCCCATCTATCTCTTTCTGGGTAGTAGCATTAATCCCTGTGTTTTGTGGCACACTTCACCCCTGGACTGCAACCAGACCATGGGTCCAGGGACTTCTCATGAATGCCCGCTAGAAAGTAACCTGCAGGCAGCCTCTTGCCCACAACATCTTTATCTGGTGGGACTTTCCTTGGAGAGAGTTATAGGACTGACCCTATATGGTTTAGCTTCCCCTACCCCTAGATCTTGGAGGGCTGGGTTTCACGAGCTTCCTGTGTGGCCCCTTCCCAGGGTCAGTGGTCTCAGGATCCCTTTGGGCCTCCTTTCTGACCTTGGGATATCTACCTCTGTGGACAGTTCTGAGGCTCAGAACGGATTTCATGCCCCCTCTATTCTGTCCTTCCCACGTGCAGTGCTGCTGGCTCTTGAGCCCTTTGCCTGGCCTGAGCTCAGGCGTCCCCACATTCTGGGGACCAGGAGTGACCTGGGCAGCCATATGGGCCTGGTACCCTGGCCTCATCCTCTGGGTGATCTGTGGAAAGGACCCTTATCTGCCAGCAGAAACTTTTTGATATTGGTCTATCACCTTCTAGACCCGCTGCTGAGAATGCCAGGAGTTGAGGACACTGAGAATGGGGAGAAACTCAAGGTAGGTGGGACCAGCCTGGGCAGGACTCACAGGACCTGAGCACTGCCTTGGGCTCCGACCTGCTCTGGTTTAGTTCCTTGGCCCAGCAGACCCCTAAACAGGGCAGCATTTGGTGCCTGAGACTCACGTTCATTAGACGCTTGGAAACTCAGCAAGTTGTGCATTTGTAAGGGATTATTTCTTGTGCTTGTCTAGGTTACTCATGCTTGGGGCAGAGGTGGGGAGATCTAGATCCTGAACCTGGAAATAGAGGAGCCCGGATCTTCCTAACTTTCAGTCTCTGAGTCCTCCCTTTCCCACAGGTCTCCTCAGATTTCTTGCTTCCCTCAGCACTGTGGTCAAATCAGCCTCTCACGTTGGGACCACTTGATATTAGGGAGCGGCCCTGAGTCTGAACCTGAGACCAATGATTCTAATTCCATCAGGGCTTTGCATCTAGGGAGGAACTTCACATAGGGATTGGAGAATTTCCCAAAATGTATTCCATCTCTTTGCAGGACACCAGGGGTGATCCACGATTTTCTCTAGCAACTAAGAGAGGGAAAAACAAACTCCCAGAGATTGAGCAGCCCCTTTGTGCCAGGCGCTGCAGTCATTGAGTTTAATCCTCACTGTCACCTCTGAGGTGGTTGTTACTTCCCAGTCTCGTAGACAAAGGGGACACATAAGGTTCAGAGATGTTAGGTCACTCTCCGAGGCCACACAGCTAGCAAGTGGTGGAGGCAGGATATGAAGCAAGGTCTGGCCACCTCCTGAGTGCACTGTGCCGCATCACCTCCTGAGCGTGGCTTAGTTGGGAAGATATGACAGTGATATTTTACATAATAATATTTGATATATAGTTGTATTGTAATCTACAAAACACTTTCTCTTTCATTTAATCCACTCATTCCCTCACTCATTCAGAAGGCCGGGCCTTGTGCTGGGTGCTGAGATACAGCTGTGAACAAATCAAAGTCTCTGCCCTCCTGGAGGGTACAGTGTAGAGCCATGCGGTACAATGTGGTAGCCACTGGCCACCTTTGGTTATCAAGTGTGGCTCATATGACTGAGATCCTAAACGTTTATTTAATTTTAATTAATTTAAATTTACCTTGCACATGTGTCTAGTTGCTACTATATTGCGTAGCACAGTATTAGAGTAACTTGCCGGTTACTGTTTTCTGAGGCTTCATTAGGAGTTTCAACTTTTTTTTTAGCTTTAGCTGGGGAGCTGCAAAAACCCTCCTTCCTTTCTCTGTACTTGCTGAGCACAGAGGACAATGAGCAGGGAGCCTAGCTGGTGATTTGTGGGAATTACAGGGATAGCAACACCACAGGTTTCTCCGTGACTTGGGAAATTCCTGATTTTGCACACAGGTCCTCAGTGCAGGGGGCATTGTTGTGAGGCACATTTAATTTTTCTCGGGCTTACACACTTAGAGCTGTCCATAGCACTCAGCCAAGTGGCGGCGTTTGTCAGAGGCTTGGTTGTGTCAGGGGGAGAGCCCCCAGAGGTCACCTGTTCAACTCATTCATTGTGCAGATGGGGAGATGGAGGCCCAGAACCTGGGTGACCTGCCCACTGTCATGGCACCCAGAGCTGGGCTGGACCAAGGGACATTCTCTGTCCTCAAAGATGTGGGTAGGTGGGTTTCCTCAGGGTTTCCAAGGTGGATATAAGGGATCCTGGGCTCACTAGCTACTGTTATACAAGGCAGGGGACAAGAATGGGATTCTGGTTTCAGCTCCATCCTACCCTGCTGTGTGACCTAACAGCTCTGGGCCCCTGCTTCTTCATGGGTAAAATGAGGAGTCTGGGTCATCCTTTTCCGACTTGTCTTTATGGACTAGGTATCATCAGATCCTAAAGCAGCCCACTAACATGAGTGAGGAAACTGACTTTTAAGTTGCTGCTGAGTGGCAGGCAGGTCCTCAGAATTCAAATGTTTCATGTTCCCTGTCATGAGGTAGGATGTCTGCGGGTACAACCTCCCAAGGAGTCCTTGCATTCTTTAGGCTGGGTTAGTCCCCTGGATTTGCTATGGTGACCCTGGGATTTGCAGGGGGAGGCGGTGTTGTTATAGAGTGGGCTGTGTTTTCTGCCGGGTTCTCCTCTGGCGAGGGGTGTTTGTGAGAACATTGGAATCACAAAGTGGCCCGTGGCGGAGAATGCAGCCAGAACAAAGGCGCCCTCTCCCCGCCGGGCCCGGGGAATACTAACTAGTTGACAAGAATTTTAATATAAAACTCTCCCTCTTCCTTGTCATTCTGAGGTTTCAGGAAGCCTTCGGGCTTATCGTGCAGAGGCACACAGCACAGACAGGGCTTGGGGAGGTGAGAGGTGATTTCCTGCCATTCTTCTGTGGGGCGGGCTTCCCAGGGCGGTCATGCCAGGCTGACAGGGCGCAGTGCGGGCTCCCACTGCTGTGGGGGAGAGCTGGGATTTCATGGGGCGGCAGCTGAGGCAGGACCCGCAGCCATGAACCGCTTCAATGGGCTCTGCAAGGTGTGCTCGGAGCGACGCTACCGCCAGGTGGGTGCTTGGCGCCTTGGGGGGCTGTGTGGGGTTACCATTGGAGGTCGGGGTTGGGAGTTCACCCAGTGGGACTCTTCTCCCTGCCAGGCCTTCCTTGCCCCATCCTGCTCCTTGTTGGTTCATTTTGATCCAGGGGGAAGATAGAAGCAGGAGCTGGACCAGAGGTCCAGCCTTTACCCACCACCTCTCTCTAGGGGCAGGCGAGGCCCAACTCTGTGTTGTCCCAGCCACTGGCTGGGTGTTGTCACAGTGAGATTATCTGTTGATTTTCTGTTATTTTTATTTTGGGGGAGCTATGTGTTAAAAAAGCATCCCAAGGCTGAGAATGGATATGGCTAGGTTGCATAGCAGCTGGGTTTTGTGTTTTTTTGCTAACTTTGTATTTTTGCTAACTTTCCCTACTTCCGATGGGATGGCAGTACCTGTCCTGCATTGTGTGTGTGATCGTGTGAGTGTTACTGCCTGCTTCGGTTTGTGCTTCTATGTGAGACAGGATGTTTTTGTGTATATGTACACAGATGTGATTTTCCGTGTACGTGATCACACATGGGTATGCACACATGATTTTTCTCCCTAGTCGTGCTTTGCTGCAGATCCAGAGTCCTCTGGCTCTGGAGCCCAGTTTCACTGAGAGGGTCTGGCAGCTCAGCCTCCAGTCTTAGGATGTGGGGCAGAGTGAGAGTGATGATCTGTTAGCCTCTGAGCTTCTTCTGGAACTGTGATAGACATTTTTTCTTATAAAAAAGGCATGGGGCCAGGGAGGACGAAGGTAAGGGATGTCTAGGTTTTGGGAATGGAGGGGAGCTCAAGAATGGTTCTGATTTTATTAATATAGAAAAGTCCCTCTGAGTGTTTTCATGATGAGACTGGAAACTGTCCTGACTCCTTTTGTCAGGCATCCCAGGGAGGTGCCCAGAGGGGGCCTCCTGCACTGCGTCCCCACAGCCATGGGACCCACATGTTCTCCCTTTAGTTCTCCTCAGCTTTCAGCTCCTGTGCATGGCCCACCCCTGCACAGCCCCGCCCTGCCCTCCCGCCCTCCTGGAGCCAGGCAGAGCAGCTCCTGCCACACCAACATCTGGGTGGCAGTGTGGTGAGGCCGAGAGGGCACTGGATGCAAGGTCCATAAGTCCTTGGTCACCTTGGGACTATGGGCCAGAAGATGGGGTCACACTTCATTTAGAGTGAGGCCAGTCATGAGTGTAGGCTGGACTTGGGGCTCTGGGACTCAAGTTCAAAGTGGGTCCTACACTAATAACCAGTGCAGGGATGAGAGCACCAGCTTTTTGTCAGACTTGAGCTCTGCCTTTCTTTATCTGTGGCTCTGGAGCTTGTCACTTTATCTCCCTGAGCCTCAGTCTCCCTGTCAAGGGAATAGGGCTGATAATGTCCAGTGACGATGCTGGGAGAGTAAATGGCATGTTGTATATACAGTGCCTGGTTCAGCACCTGGTATGTGCCTGTGGGAAGGGTTTAATAAATAAATGGTGGCAGTTGGAGATGGAAGTTCAGGCATGATAGAGGACCAGAAACCAGGCTGGAAGGCATAAGTGAGGTGCCAGCATGGGTGAGATCTGAGAGCACTGGCAGTTGCTGCCCCGGACAGGAAAGAGCAAGAACCACTCCCAGGAAGGACAGTCTCTGCCAGGAGCCCCTCAGATCCAGGACTCAGGGCAGGGCTCTCCTTACCTCCTGACCCTGAGACGTGAGGTCAGAGAGGAAGGCTGAGAGCTGGAGGTTGCCACTTACTTTCTCAGGCCTCAGTTTCTTTCTCTGTGAAATGGGTGCACTAAACAAACCCTGCCTTCTGCTCAGGGCTGCAGGGATGATCAGGTTCTTTGGACACTGACTTAATGTGGCCTTTGTTCATGATGTAGTTCTGCTTTCTTCATATGGTCCCTCCCCATCACACTGAGCCAGGAGAGGAGCTGGCTTCCTGATACAATCTCCTCTTCCCTCCCTTGCCTGCCCCCAGCTGGTTTGGACTGTTGTCCGGTTGGCTCCTCATAGGTTGGTGCCCAGGAAGGCAGAGGGAACTCCAGGCCACAGTTTCACCTGGGTGAGGGGACCAGGGCGTGGGTGCAGGCGGCTGTTTTGCTGGAGCACATGCCTTTTCTTCATATTTGACTCTGGGGCCAGTCCCCAAACTGTTAGAATGGGGCCCACGGGTGCCAGGACCTGTTTCCAGAGCAGGCATGTGGGCCAGAGGGGTTGTGGCCCTTGTGGGGGTAGGACCGGAGAAGTGCTGGTAAGACTTTGGAATCCCAGCGTCTGCTTGGATGGAGGGTGGGTCACCAGACCCTTAAAGTCCCTGCTGGTCATATGGAGTAGATGGGGCTCCTGACAGCTTCCCTCAGCCTTAGCCTGGGCTTTCCGTACTCACTCCAGAGTTTGTTTTTCTTTCTTTCTTTTCATTTTTTTTCTCTTCCTGTCTTAGCTATGTGTTTTCCCAGAATTCTTATGGGAATGGGGTATTTTCCTGCCCCCTCCCCCTTCCCCTTGTCTGTTAGATTTCCTGTTTTACAAATTCACTTTGAATCCAGGCCCAGGGCTGGTGGGAAGCAGAGCCTCAGGGGCCTCTCGGCAGCTTCCAAGGGCCTTGATCGCCCTGGGCCCCCTGGCCCTCCCCTTCCTCACACCCTCCTGGCCTTTGGAACAGCTGGCAGGCGAGTGCCAGGCACCCAGCCTTGAAGAAACAACTGTGAATGAAGGAGACAGAATCTCCTGACAAGGCTGGTAGCCCTTGACCTTTTTCAGGATTGCTGTGCTGGCTTCTTTCTTAGTCTACCTGGGATGCCTTTCCTGTGCCTCACCAGGGCCCACTTCACAGCCACTTCCAGGGGAGTCTCTAGGGACCCCCCTAAACTTCTCTGATTTTCACTCCCTTAGGTCTGTTGCTCTCATACACCTGCTCCTAGCAGCCTGGAATTGCTCTTTGGGTGGGCAGAGCTGGGTCTCTGTACCCCACCCAAAGCCTAATTAAGGGTACATAGAAAGGGAGCACAGCAAGGTTGAACTGACTGAGCCAGCAGACTGCACTGCGCCCTGCAGCTTCCTGCTGCCGGTGGGATGCTTCTGGGCTGTCCTCATTAACTTAGCACTTGCTGAGTTCCTGCTGTGCTCGAAACCAAGCACAAAGGACTGTTCCCAACACTATCTTTATGTTTTGCTCTAATGCTTGTCATGTCCTACTTTGCTTTGGAGAGATCTGTGTACCCTCATGCCCCTCTGGGAGCCAGAAACCAAGGCCTCATGTTTTGGTATTTCAGCAGAGTCTAGCATGCAATAGGAGCTTAATAATTGATTGTTGCTTTGTAAAAAGCATCCAGATGGCAGAGCCCTTTCAGGGGATTTCTGAAAGGGGTTGTGGAGTTGCCATATACATGGACTCCGCAGGCACAGTGAGGTCGGCGGTGAGCTCAGGGTCAGTGTTTTCACCCGCCCTTTTAGCTGGTAGCCCTTGCAGGATGCCTTGTGGACTGCCCCGAGAACCCTCACACTTGTTCCCTGACCTTTGCTTTGAGGTCATGAGTGTGTGTGTGTCCCTGTCTTCTCTCCTCTGTTTTCTGGAAGAGCAGCGACCAGGTTGGCTTCATCCCTGAGTTCCATGACTCCTGGGGGAAAAGAGGAAGGGACAGAGTAGGCAGTGGATCAGAGGAAGGGACAGATCAGGCAAAGTGGCTACGTGCAGGTTCAGTAAGCCCTTTGGCAAAGGACTGCATGTCAGCCTGGGCTGAGGAAGGTGAGCTTTGCCCTTCCAAGACTCTCTCTGTCCTGGCCTCCCACACTGGCCAAGGTTTGCCTCCTGAGCTCCCAGCCTTCCTGCTTGGCCCACAACCCAATACTCAAGATGCCTAGGCTGAGATAGGGATGGTGAGGGGCTGGCCGGACTCCTTTTTGGCGTAGTTCCCTTGGAAAGGAGGGTGGCTCTGGGGTAGGGGGCCTGTGGGCTTCCAGACCTTGGAGGAGCTTCTGGGAGTAACTGGGTTGGGCTGTGTCCTAGATCACCATTCCGAGGGGGAAGGACGGCTTTGGCTTCACCATCTGCTGCGATTCTCCGGTCCGAGTCCAGGCTGTGGATTCCGGTGAGTGTCTTGGGTGATGCCAGCCCTGCTTGCCTGCCATGCACCTGGGCTTTGCAAACCAGACCTTGGAACTAAAAAAGGTGCCCCACACTGAAGCAAAGTGTCTCCTCATTTTTCAAAATGAAAAGAATAATATTTTTAAGTGACTACAGATAAAACTGAGGTTCATGAAAATATACCCATTCTTTTCTTTTGTTTTTATCAAAACGAAAATAGATTTTTATATTTTGTTTCCCAAGCATTTCAAACAGGAACAAAACCTATATTTTCAATAATGGCTTCATGGGAAAATGAGTCATTTCTGAACTCTGGAGTCTGTATTTTATCCTATTCTAAGCCTGATTAAAACTTAAAAATAGGCATTCCTTCCCCATTTTTCACAAAGAAAAGACTTCTCCTAATCATAGAGTGAACATCTTAAAAGGAGAAGTCAGGGCCCAGTGATCTGGGTAACCCCTAGTGCCCGCACAGGAATGAGGCATGGGGTTGGTGCTCAATGAATGGTGTTGAAGGAATGAATGAAATGTGTGAGCCTGCTGACAAGGAAGGGTTCTTAGTGGGGTGGGAGCCCCTAGGGGCGGGGTGCTGGCTGGAAGGGTGGACAGCAGAGAGGTGTGAGTAGGTGGGGAGGAGATGAGGGCAAAGGGCGTGTTTCTTTAAGGTCCCTGAGAACTACCAAGGTCAGCTCCTCAGTTCACAGATGAAGAAACAGACAGAAGCAGTCCTTGTTTGAGGTCACTGGAGAAACAAAGTACTCCAGGTCTTTTAAGTGGGTTGTCTGCCTCAGGAGCCTCTGAGTGGCTTTTTTTTTTTGGTCCTTACAGGGGGCCCAGCAGAGCGGGCAGGTTTGCAGCAGCTGGACACAGTGCTTCAGTTGAATGAGAGGCCTGTGGAGCACTGGAAATGTGTAGAGCTGGCCCATGAGATTCGGTGAGATGGGCAGGGGGCAGCCCGGGGCCTGAGGGTGATGTGATGGCACACCTTTCTTCCCCAACCCTGGGCATGGGGCCTTACCCTTTCCTCCTTGGCCTAGCTGTTAGCAATTTACTTTGCCCCTCAGGGAATCAGTTACTTGGCCTGAAAATGGAAGGTTCAGGCTCAGAGCAATTGTGGATCCCAGAGCCAACAGCAATTGTGGATCCCAGAGCAATTGTGGATCCCAGAGCAATTGTGGATCCCAGAACCAACAGCAATTGTGGATCCCAGAACCAACAGCAGGAAGAAGCTCTCAAACAGACCCTGTGGTTCCCCTGATGGGGCTCCAGGGGGTGGCTTTCCACTTTAGCTGCTTATTTAGCTAATTATTCCTGATACCTCAGAGCTAAGCCCAATGTTTTTAAAGGATGTGTAGGTGTTGCAGCTGTTTCAATTGCACTATTAAAAAATTATTCTTTAAAATGTTTGGGTCCCCTAAATTTTGACCTACTGGGGTAGAACCCTCATGGCCCATTGTAGGGGTTGCGTGTAGGTGGTTTGTTTGCTCCTCTTTGCTTATACTTTGCCCACAACAGACATCACTAGTTGAGTTTGATACTCCTTGTTTACTCTGGCTTCGGTCTCAGCATCTTAGTCTCTGCCTGTCAGAGTAGACTTAAGGGACCCCTGCGCTGTCTCTGCCTTATGTGGTCTCTTACCCAACTTCTGCCCTGACATTAGGGGCTTCTTCCCCTTCACTACTTTTCCTCTCTTCCCCTGAAGACCCCTACCCTGGCTGACTTCCTGGTCTCCCCCAGACTCAACTTCTTTATGTAACTCCCTCCCTCCCCACAACTTCCAGGAGCTGCCCCAGTGAGATCATCCTGCTCGTGTGGCGCATGGTCCCCCAGGTCAAGCCGGGGCCAGATGGTGGGGTCCTGCGGCGGGCCTCTTGCAAGTCCACCCATGACCTCCAGTCACCCCCCAACAAGCGGGAGAAGAACTGCACCCATGGGGCCCAGGCACGGCCTGAGCAGCGCCACAGCTGCCACCTGGTATGTGACAGCTCTGATGGGCTGCTGCTCGGCGGCTGGGAGCGCTACACAGAGGTGGCCAAGCGCGGGGGCCAGCACACCTTGCCTGCGCTGTCCCGTGCCACTGCCCCCACCGACCCCAACTACATCATCCTGGCCCCGCTGAACCCTGGGAGCCAGGTATGGACAGCTGGTTTGGAGAAGGTGAAGGGCATTAGTCCCTGTGTGAGGCCAGGAAAAGACTTGAGGCGAGGCGCCTAAGTGGGGCTGGGAGTGTTGAACTAGGAGGCACGCAGGGTGTGTGCTATTAGCTCTGCTGCTGCAAGGCTGTTCTGGGTGAAGAGAGCAGGTGGGTCTTTGTGGCCTCAGGACACAGATTTAGGACCAGGGGATGTCACAGAGTGCAAGATGGCACCTCGAAAGAAGGAAAAGCTTTGTGCCAGTCTGCACTTTTCCCCAGTGGAATGGGTTGCTGTGTATGGTAGGTGGTGAGCCCCCCATCACAGGGATGTGAAAGCAGACACTGAATGATGGCCTGGTGGAGTGATGGAGTGCATGCCCCAAAACATTAGTCCCATAAGATATTCTGGGAATAAAGTGTTCTGAGGTCAAATAAGTTTGAGAAATATTCCATACTCTTTTCTGGAGTGTCCCAATGCAAATTAGCCTATTTGAGGCTCTGAGGACATCCTGTAGTGAAGAGAGCAGTTTAACGTTGTTTAACTCAGCATTTCCCAGACTCCCCTGCTGGTGTTCCCTTTGTGGCAGGGTTGTTAGCGTCCCACAGTGCCAGTGTTCCATGGAATGCACTTTGGAACAAACTGCCATCAAGGGAGTTGGGAACTTGGCCAAGGGATGACAGCTAAAACCTTGTTCAACTCTAGTATTCTGGAGGATTCTGGGTTCTGTGTTCCCTCTGATTCCCCCTCTCAGTGTGTAGCATGACTGCTGTTTTTCCCACATTACCTGAGGTGTTCCCTTCCCATCCCCAGGCTGGGGGTGATCAGCCTGTCTAGTTGTCCTGCCCTGTTCCCGGGGCTGAGGTGGTTCTCCTGTCTTTCCCCTGCAGCTGCTGCGGCCGGTGTACCAGGAGGATGCCATCCCTGAAGGTGAGTCTGTCCTATGCTATGCCCTCCCAAAGCCCAAGCCCCAGAGAGACTGTGAGGTCAGCTGGGAGATGAGATACAGCCTCCTCCTCGGAGGCTGGAGGCCCTCTCAACAGAGTCAAGATCCCCTTGCTTGATGATGTAGACTCTGTTTCCTTTGGTACATTTTCTCCCGCACTGAACTGGTGCCTTTCTTCATTGGAGCCTGTCTAAGAAGGAAGAGAGATCTTACCAGAGCAATCACAGACATGGTGTTTAGGACTCAGGCATTCAATTGAGATTTATCCAATTTTACTGAGCAACCAATATAAGTTAGGTGCTGTAGGCCACACGATCAGGCCTCCATAGAAGGGAGGCATGGAGTTTGGAGCTGGGAGGTCTCAGGTTGGAGTTCTAGCTTTGTGACTTTGACCAACTCATGTCCCCTCACTGTCCTCAGGTTCTTCATCTATAAAATGGGGCTGATCATTCCCACCTCAGAGGGCTGTGGGAGGATTAAATGGGGCAGTGGTTGTGAGCAGTGGCCTGTATCCCGAGGATCGTTGTCTTTGAAGCACATGGATGTCTCTGCTGTTTCAGTAATTCTTCTCTGGTCTTAAAATCCTGGCCCTGTCTTTTAAGGGCCAGGGAAAAAAGCTGGACTCAAATCAGTTCCTTCTCTCAGGAAGCCCGAGATATTAGTCCTGATGCTGGAGTTCACTGGGCATTCTGTTAGTCCACCTACGTGCCTGCTGGAGACCTCTAACACAAGTATCTAGAAAACCGAGACCAGCCCTGCCAGATGGTCTGTGATGCCTGCCTTGAGTATGAGCCCTTCTCCTAGTGCCAGCAGAATCCCCTTTGACCTCCTTCCTTGAGAGTGGCCTTCTCCCAGGCACTTGAACTTGCTTCTGTGCTGTCCCCCTTGAACAGTACTGTGAAGATGATGTTTGCTTAGAGTGGGTACTTGAAAGAATGCTTGTGTCTTTTTGAAAGAAAAGGGCTCTTATTAGGCTTAGTGCTGCTGATGGGAAAAAAATATTTATTCTCTCCAGGCTGGAGCATGTTGGTGTTTGGGCCTGTTCTGTCAGAAATGAATCTATGTTCTTTTTGGAGAGGCGTCTGATAATGATTCAACCCTGAGTTTTTTAAAAAAGCTTTTAGTGGGTGCATTAGGTTTGAGTGGAGATGCCACTGCTGAATGGCGACTTCATTAAGAGCAGGGCCTGGGTTGGCTCTGTGTGTCCAATGCCAGATGTGTGACAGAAGACAGAAGGTACTCAGTAGAATTTCTGTTACTCGGATGACTGAAGGAGAATGATTCTGGTTGCCTCTAAGTGTTTGCAAACTGTTCACCGAGTAAGGGAGCTGGAGAAGTGTGTCACCTGTGGTGGGCCAGTGATTGACAGTTGGTTCCCTCTCAACCCGAGAGATGACTCTGAGTCTCCCTGCCATCCTCCTAACCTGTGTCCGCATTTTGCTTCCCCTCTGAGAATACAGTACTTAGTGACCCAAGAAGGGCACAGTCATTTAAGCCATGGGGAGTGGGACAAGAAAAGTAATGATGATAATGTTAATAATGGCAGTAACTATTTGAATGCATTGTATGAAGAACTTGACCTTCCTTCATAATAACAGTCTTTTCAATATCCAAGAACATCTCTGTTCTTTACCAGGGATCAAGTCTTCATAGTTCCCAATCCTGGGGTCCAGAGGAAGTAGTGGATTTCAGGGCACAAAGCTTCATTTAGACACACTCAGGGTTCTCCCAAGGCTAGGCTGTCACAGGGTGCCGACTTCTTTCTCCCTTTCTGGCTGGGCTGCCTGGCCTTTTTTCAGGAGAGAGTTTTGAGCCATCCTGAGTTGAATGGGGTCTGGTGCCCTTCCGGGGCCTGAGGCGCCTGCCTGCCTGTGGTTGACATATTTTCCAGGGCCACTGGTGCCTTTGGCATTGGCATTGTCCTGTGCCCTGTGAAGGTGACCTGGGCCTCAGATTTGCCTCTGCTGGGGCAGGATGGCTGCCAAGACTTGCCTCGGGAACTAGAGCAAAGCCGAGGAATTACTGCATTTGGTCAATGAAGCAGGTGTTAGAATAAAGAGGGGTGATATGGGGTTTTGTAGCAGAGAAGATAGGAGGTAGCAGGTGGGAAGTCAAGGAGTTTGCCATCACAGAGCTCAGTAGCTGGGTTATAAGCTGGACTGTTTTAAAGAAAAATGCTTCAAAAAAGTCAGTTTTGGAGATCCATGTCCACTAGTCAGCCACGCATTATTTAGGAGTGTGTAGAGATGGGGCACATGGGCATGACAGCCACATAGGTTGGGCTGACCCCACCTTGTACCATTTACTGGCCAAATAATCTTAGGCAAGACACCCAACTACCCCAGGCCTAAATTGTCTTGTCTATAAAATGAGGCTGAGCAGCTCTTTCACACCTGAAGGCAGAGGTGTACATCAAGTGGCTTATTCATTACTCTCCAGGCCCAAGGTGAAGAATCTGTGACAGCCTTATACGGCTAGGCTAGGGAAGGAAAGAAATGGATTCTTTTAAAAGTCTGAGACTAGGGGGCACAGGGCCCAGATTTTGGCATAAGCAAACAGTATCCTTCTTTAATTTTGGTCTGTTTTGCCTTAGTCCCCTGCTCGTTGGTCCTCTGTGGGTTTGCCGTCTCTGGTCTAGGCTTCGCTATGTGAAATTAGACTGTCTGGTTCCAGGCTCACAGTATGGTCTGAGGCTCAGCAGCTTTGTCTTAACCCCAGCCCTGATGGCTGGATTATTTGTCAGCTTGGGGTTTGTAGTAGTCCCTCGTGCATTCCCACTCTGGTGTTATTCACCAAGCCCTTTCCCGTCGGGTCTCTTGTGTGTGCCCCCCAACACTGGCCCTGGGACAGGCAAGGTAACATTTTTGTCTACTTGACATTTTGCAGTGGAGAGCACTGGCTCAGAGAGAGAAGGAAGCTGTTCAGGGTTGCATGGCCAGTCTCTGGGGAAGCCTGTGCTCAATTTCGGGTGTCTTGTCCAGCTCAATTCCTGAGAGACCCAGGATGGGTTCTCTCAGCAAGGAGCCAGGGCCTGGCAGCATGGAACCCTCTGGGGCACATGTCATGGCCAGATCAGACATCCATGGTTCTGTCCACCCTCCCCCTGCCCCTGTCTTGGGTTCATGCTCTTTCTACTTTCCTCGAAGCGCCTCCCCGAAGAGGCAGGAAGTGGTTTAAATGATTATGGTTTGAATGCTGCCCCAAGCTACAGCTGGGATCCGTGGTCACTTGTGGTGTGGGGGAGTCAACTTGTTTTTCTCACCTTGCTCGGTGAGAAGGGGGACAAGGTGGGTGGAGGAAACTAGTGCGAAACCTTCTGAGTTGAGTTTTTCCTCTGAGGTTGTGGACCTCGCGTTGGTGGGGAGCTTCCCCCAAATGTAGCTGGAGTCAGGCCACATGTTTACCTTCTGGCTACAAGGACAGGGGGTGGTGGAAAGACGCCTGGGCTCTGCGACATGGGCTGGGCGTGCAGGTGAGGGATGGCTAGTCGGGCAGCCGCCCACCTGGCAGCAGGAACCCTTGGAGGAGCCAGGAGTGGGTAGAGCCTGAGTGCTGCAGAGTATGACTCCTACCCGCTTGTGTCCAAGAATCTCTGACTTTTGAGCTGCTCTCTGTTTTGCTTCTCTGCCCATCTGACTCTTGACAAAGACCTGCAGGACACCGCTGTTCAGTGTAGGGGTGTGTCTGCCCGTATCTTCTTAGAGAGAAACCCCTTGCATTCTTTCTTCTCTCTTCCCTGAGGGTGTCTCCCACCCCCTGTTTTTCTTTTCCTTTTCTGATTAGAATAATTTGTGAGTTGGCAGCCAAGCCAGGAGGAACTCCTGGCTGTGATAAATGCCAGGATCCCCAGACTCCCTGAGACACATGGTTAACTTGCTTTTCTAAGTGGAGGAACTACAACAACAAGATCCACAATAAGTTAGCCGCTGACTTTTATTGTGCATTTGTAGGTCCCAGGCCCTGTGCTAGGGGCTTCACTTAGAGCATCTCATTTAAGCCTCACAGCAACCCAGTGAGCTTGAAACTGTTATTACGGTGGAGGAAACCAAGACTCTGAGGAGGGAAGTGAGTTGCTGGAGGTCACCAAGCGAGTAAGCAGAGCAGTGGCATTTGGGCACAGCCATCTGGCTTCTGGCTGGTGCTTTTTCCTGAGAAATGGAGTAGCAGGAGCCGATCCTTGTTCTAGACTGACTTCCGTGAGCCAGGTCACTCCAGCTCCCTTGGCTGATGGAGAGAGGACCCTGATATATCCTGGGGAAGCCCACTGTCTCTACTACCACTGCAGAGACCCAATTTCCAGTCCTTTTGTCCAGTCCTTTTGATCTAGGAGACAATGGGATGGGAGAGCTGTGCTAGGTGCATGTAGGGAATGGTGGGGACGCGGTAAAGGGGAGACCACGTGCTCTGCCACCTGGGCAGTTGTTGCTCTGCCCCAACTGATTGTCCTAGGTGGCACTGTGGTCCCAGTGAGTCAGATCTTCTGATTTTTAAAAGTTTGAGGCCAAACCGATATGTCTGATTTGGGCCCTGGGTTACTACCAGATGGGGACTGTAGCCTCCATTACAGATGGTCGCTCCCAGCTCCATCCAAGCCTTGGGGTTGTTTATTCACATGTCAGTATCTCTCATAGATTATGAGAGAATTCCTTGAGGCCTGAGATCCTTCTGAGGCCACCTCGTATTCTCAGAACCTTGCACAGGGCCTGGCACATAGTGGATGCTCACAGCAATGGCTATTGACTGAGTCTGTCCCCTGTTTCTGCAGAGGGGATGCCTTTGCAGGGGTCATGGAAATGCCTCACAGTCCCCCATCTCTTCCACAGAATCAGGAAGTCTCAATAAAGGGAAATCCTACACGGGCCTAGGGAAGAAGTCCCGGCTGATGAAGACGGTGCAGACCATGAAGGGCCATGGCAACTACCAGAACTGCCCGGTCATGAGGCCACACACCCCACACTCAAGCTATGGCACCTATGTCACCCTGGCCCCCAAGGTCCTGGTGTTTCCTGTCTTTGTTCAGGTGAGCTGGTGAGTGCCCCCAAGGGAGGTGAGAAAGAGGAGAGTCCTTCATCTCAGGACTCGGGGATGGTCCCTCATTCCAGGCCTGGGGGCCTGGCCCCCTTTAGGGAAAGACAAATAGCATCAGATGCTTAGGATTCTCGGGGTTGTACCGAGGGAGCCCAGATCTCTAGGAGAGTGGGGGCAGGGAAGCCCAGCAACAAGGGGTCCCTTCCCTGTACCCACTGACCTCCTCTTTCTCCAGGGACAAGACAGGCACACTACAGCTGCTTGTGTTGTCACTGGGCCTCTGTCCTGAGGCTTCTGCTTCCTGGCTCATCCAGTGGTTTGTTGTTTGGAAATGATCAAGGGAGAGCCTCGAAGTCTGACATCTTGTCTGGCCTCCTTGGTCTTGGCAAACATGTTTGGCCAATAATAGCTGGTGGCCTGAGATTCCCTTAGATCTCCCTTTTCCTATTTTTCCATCTTCTCTCCTCCCCATTTCCAAACCTTTATTCATTCTATCACCCGTATCTAACCAGTGCGAGCATTTAGGTGTCTTACTATTCATTTTTTAACCTGTCACTTTTTTTTTTTAAATGAAAGTTTCAGTATGAATGTTTTCCATGTTATTAAATACTTTTTGAGCCTGTGTTTCGTAGTGGTTGCACACTATCCTATTATATGGATGTACCATATTTATTTAACCAGTCCTCTATGCAGACGCTTATGTTATGTCTACTTCTCTTGCTATTACTGTAAATAATTCTATGATGAAAACCCTTGTGTATGACTTGCCTCTCTGATTATTTTCCTTGGAAGAGAGTCCTGGAAGTGAAATGACTGAGTTATGGGTCATAAGCATTTTAAAGGCTCTTTATATATATTGACAAATTACTTTCCATAAAGGCTTCATTAGTTTATCCTCAAGGCCATCAGCAACATAGAGGTGGCCATCCCTAAGGCTTCATTTCTGACCATTATTTCCTTGTCTGGTGTCCCTGGCATCCCACTCTAGGCCTGCCATTGTCTAGTGGACCTTAGAACTCACGGCTTTTAGGACCTGGCACACCTCTGGCAGGTGACACATTTCTTTTTGCCTTTCTTTTGGTCTCTTCTCTTTCTTGGGATGTAACCACAAAGGTCTTGGCATCCATGAGGGGTTATTTTTTCTTTTTATTTCAAAATTTTTACACAAAATTAAAATTAGTTTTTAAAAAGTTATGAAAAATGTTCAATTGTAAAATATATAAACCAAAAAATGCATGACACTTAAATGTACGGTTTAACAAATGATTTTAAAGATATCCGCGAAGATAAAGGAATAGACCATTGCTACTACTCCAGAGGCCACGAACTTCCCTTCTTAATTGGAATGCCTTTCTCCCCAGCAAAGTATCCGCTAGCATGACTTTATGATAATCACTTTCTTGCTTTTCTTTAGTTTTACCATCTATGTGTGCTTTCCTAAATAACACATGCGGTGTGGCCTCTTTTTGAATGTTATTTAATGAAACCATACTGCATATATTCTTTTGGGCCCTGCTTACTCTGCTTCATATTATTTGTAAGATTCACCCAAGTCTTTGCGTGTAGTTGACATTTGTTCAGCACTTTGCTTGGTGTCAGGTGCTTAGAAGCCCTGTTATAAATAGGCATGCATGAGGATAAGTCCTGCTGGGTAGTCCAGAGCTTTAGGGAGCTTTCTCTGAACTGGGCAGGGAGTGGGGGCTCCTCAGTGGATGTGGGGGAGGGTGATAGGATCGGGGGAGGGGTTCAGGTGAGAACTGGCCCCTGGGAACTGATGGCTGAGAAGGAGTCAGTTAACAGTGTATTACGAATGTAGAGCAAGGATGGCATAGCTTTGAAGGGACTCAAGTGACCAAATCTGGCACAGTGTGGTATCCTGAGACCTCTCTGGAGGTATCCTGAGAACCTGGACCTTACAGCAGAGATCATCCCATGAGACACGGACAGGACAAATGGGGGCATGTGGGGCCTGGGAAGTCCCAGGAGCCCAGGGTAGTGGGGGAGCTTGGGGAGGAAGACTGCAACATGTGGTTGGACTTCCTGCCTGAGAGTGTAAGGTACACAGTGAGGGCTGGTGGTGAAGGTGGCAGTAACAGTTCCACCCAGGACAAGAGTATCTGTCTTTCTGTTTCCATCTGGGTATGAGGGGGCGAGTGGGTTCTTGGGGTGTGGGGAGGTCTGGCAGTCTTTTCTGTGTCTGGCTTTGCAAAACTGTCTCCCCGCACCCACAGCCATCTCCATCAGGCCTCTTTGAACTGCCCATTTTGTTTTCAGCCTTTAGATCTCTGTAACCCTGCCCGGACCCTCCTGTTGTCAGAGGAGCTGCTGCTGTACGAGGGGAGGAACAAGGCTGCTGAGGTAAGGCTTACACTTGTGCTTCCCAGCCAGGGTTTTCTGGTGGGCTTCATTGGCTGTCCTCCATTTCTCTTCCTGATGGTCTTAGAATTGTACAGTCTCAGGGTGAAAAAAACCTGGAAAGTCTTTCATCCCCCTCCATACCCTCCTTACCGAATGGTGACCCAGCTTTTTCTTGTACATTTGTAGTGATGAGGATTTCACCCCTTTGCAAAGCTGTTTAGCCCACGTTTGATAGTTAGAAAGTTTTCCCAGCCCTGTAAAGACATCTTATTGTCTATCCTAGCTTCCTCCAAGGAGCAGAAGAGAAGGCCATTCCCCCCAGCTTTGATAAATGATCTTGTGGGTGAGAATTTTAGAGGAGCATCAGTTACTCAGGTTTTCTGCGTTTGTTTTAAGTCAAATCTCAAATCCCCTTCTGAGGAATAAGTCTGTGATTTCCCCTGGACTTCATAGTCTGGGGTGTAGAGATCCTGCCACCCTTCCTGGGTGCTGGTCCCTGCTGATGTCTGACTGGAGGAATTTCACTCACCCATACAGTCCCCAGAGCTGGCCAGGCTCCAGCTCAGTCCTGTGAGCTTGACTCTACTCAGGCACAGAAGTTGGTGCCCTGGGATTTTCAAGGCTACCTGAGGGTAAGGGGCTTGCTGTAGCTCAGGCCCTCATTCAACACTAGCATTGTGGCCTGGCTGCATTGAATGACCGCTTGAGGTAGTGTGGAAAGATCAGGAAACTTGACGGCAGGAAGTACCTAACCAGCTCCTGCTCTGCTGCTGGCTCACTCACGACTTCTCCCTCCTTCTTCAGTCTTCTCATCTGAATAGTGGGTGTGTATTTGAGGCAGCTGGGGTTGGTTGCTCGCTAAGGATCCTTTCATCCTCAGCATTCTGGGAAGGTATGTGTAATTGTGGCTAAAGCAGAGGCTGCTTTTATTTTGTTTTTGAATAAGCAGACCAGAACTCATATATTCCAAATACACATCATCTCTTTCAAGGGAACTGCTTGGGGAGACTGCATCCTTATTTCTACCACGCTGGCATTGCTCACTACATGTCTGGACCTCCTCGTGGGGAACTTTCTTAAGAACCTTGGCATACCTTCTGAATTGCCTCTATGGGAGTAAAACTTCATCTGTTGAGGGAGATTTGAGTTTTAGGAACACGAAGTCACTGGGCGCTGTGCTCAGTGAAGAAGGGTGTGGTGGATACAGTTGGGTGGCCAAGGGTCAGAAAGTGAGGTGGGGCTATAAATTCATAAGATTCTCAAGAAGGCATTTAGAAATGGCAGCCACCCTGAAATATATACCTATGTTTACATTTGCTCTTTTGTTTGTCCTCTCACTTTTAGGTCTGTAAACCTTTGAGTACTTACTGTGTTACTGTGCATACATTTTACATATTAGATCTCAATTAGCTCTTGAAGCAGAGGCACAATTGTCCTCACTCTATAGTTGAGAAAACTGAGGCCCTAGCAAGATTAACTGGGACCTGAGGGTCTCAAGGCTCATAGGGGACGGAGCCAGGATTAGCACTTGCATCTCTGACTCAGGCATGCTTTCCATGATACCGTGCTGCCTCTGGCCTGTCTGTTTAAAAACTAACTAGTTAACACAAGTAGAAGCCATAGCATGATTACAATCTGTCCAAAAACTCTTTGTCTAATGGTTCTTTGGAGCCTTAGAACTAAGAGACCCCTTTTGAAGATCAAAAGTAGCAATTTGAAGACGAGTAAAATAAATATATTTCTTTCTTGATGTATGCAAGGAAGCAAGTATGTGCATCTTAGTGTCCTGTCATGTTATTCAGGCCAGAATTATGAACCAGTCCAAGAGGGGTTTGGATAAATTTTCAGAATTTATTGCAGTGTTGGTTAGTCCTCAGGAGCCGTCTGTTCTGATTTCTTCCCTGTGACTTCTAGCTGATGGTTTTACAGCCAGTTCTTTAGTCTGCAGAGGCAGCCCCTTGAGTCATAGGTTTTGTTGCTGGAGAGTGCTAAATTGTAGAAAGTTCTCTCTTAAGCTCAACAGCAATCTTTATTCCCGGAATGCTGCCTCTTGGTTCTTGGTTCCTTCTCTGCTCTGAGCCTGCTCCAGTTTGCTAATGTCTGTGAGCTGATCCAGACCCGCACTGTGAACCGCCCTCATTACACAGCCTCCCAGCAGTCACAGACTTCATTAATATGCTCTGAAATCAAATCAGTCAAACGAGGTAGCCTCATTTATACATTTTAATAATAGTTATTGAGCATCTACAATGTAGCCAGGCCCTGTGCTTGAACTTCCAGGAGTACTGTGGGGCCCAAGACAGACACACCCTCACTTTGTGTACTGACTCACTGAGTTTACCATTAACTAAGACACCAAGGTCTTTTCTGCAATCCCTGTCCTTAGGCCAGCTTCCCGGAGGAAGCTTCTTTAGGGCTACTTGGGAGAAGCGACCCTCCAAGTTGCAAGGATTCTCTAAGGAAAAGATCTCTCAACGCTTGACCCTTTGGGAAAACAGTGTAGGGAAGACACCTGTGGGCAGCAGGTAATTGGGCCATGGAGATGGGCGTCACTCCTGCTGTGGCTCTTGCTGGAGCAAAGCCATCAGAATGCTGGTGAGATGGGAGAGGGGCTCACCTGCCTTCCCCTGGCAGGCTTAGCCCTCTGCCCTGCCTCCAGCCATGTGCCAGCTCTGTTTTTTCCCTGACCTGACCTTTGGGGAAATTCTTCGTTCATGCCTTAATCACTTCCTGTCTAGACCACATTTCCAGTTCTGGGAAGCGGGGCCAGAGCGGCAGCCTGAGGCTTTTCTCACCTTGCCTGTGGGCGCTTGCCATCTATCCAGCCCTTTCTGGGCTGGGGCCGTTTTTAATTTTTTTCGGCTTCTGACAGACTGTTTAGTCCACCCCTTACCCTGCCAGCTTCCCTGCGGGTCCGCAGGTGACTTCCAGGTTTTCCTTGAGTGGGTGGGGGAGCCCAGTGTTTGCTTGTGTTGGGCTAGTTTAGAGTCTTCTCCTTTCTACTGTTTGGACTTTGAAGACCTCCTCTCAGGCAACCAACCCCTCAAATTCTTCTGAACTCTCGGATCATCCCCCCACCCCAACTTCATTTTTTTTTTGTCTCCTTTGCTCCTCTTATTTGGTCCTTGTTGGATTCTTTCACAATCAGAGATGGGACAACTGAACGCATATATCTCTCTGTATAGTGAGCACTTTGGTGTCAGCCAGACCTGGGGAGTAGTCGCTGGCTGTGTGGCCTTGGACAGGTCACTTAACCTCTCTGAGCTGTAGAGTCCTCATTTACAAATGAGGGCAATGATGTTATTTTTAAGCGAGGATCCACTGAGCAGAAGGTAAGTGCTCAACAAATGGAGGCTTCTGTTGGGCTATGTTGGGACAGAGCTGTGGTGGGAGGGGGTTTGGATAGAGTCATCACCTGGATCCTTGCCAACTCAGGGTTCCAAGAGCCTTCATGTTTTGGTCCCATTAGGGGAGCTAGAGGCCCTGAGAGCCTCCTGTTCAAGGATGCCCTGTATTGTCTCTGTGGCCGACATTCTTGAAATCTCTGTGTTTGTGTTACACTCAAGAAGCCAAGTGGTCCTTTGAAAAATATTTATACTTTTAAATTACACAGAAGTAACAGATTCCTGTTGCAAAATAACGCAAGTTAAGCAGAAATGTATAAAGAAAAAATTCACTCCCCAGAGTGAAGAGTGTGGTATCTTAGACATTTGAAACATGTTAAATATAGACAGATTTATAGTTCTGTTTCATAAGATTGGATTATCCACTAGGTATTTTTGCACATTGCACGATTTTGACTCATGATGGACAGATTACAGCTTCTGTCGACGTAGCTCTACTTTATACTTGTAGTAGTTGCACAAAATTTTATCATATGAAGGTAGCATAATTTATTTTATCCATCCTCTCTTGATGAGCGTTTGTTCTTTTTTTCTTTTACCCTTCCCTTGTTTAGTTTATTACATTCTTTTTTCTATGTCATCCCCATTCCCCACTCCCATTAGTTTATGTACGTTTTCTTTTATCAAAAATATTGCTAAGAACATTTTTTTAGGTTCATATTTATATAACCTTATAAATATTCCTGTTGGATAGTCTGAAGTTGTTAGGTCGCCTTTAACAGACGGATAGCTAAATGTTAACACGCTGGCTTTTTAAACTTCAATGACATTTCAACACGTACTCACTGTGGCCCTTACTAGTGCATGCCAAGCCCTTCTAGCTGACTCTTCTTACTTCAGAAGGGATGAAGTGTTAAATTTTGACACCTCAAAGGGAAATTCACATAATTAATTATATTTTGTTTTCCTCAGAGAATCTAAAATTGGATTTTATTGCTCTTGACTACAGACCACTGCAGGATTTAAAAAACAAAGAATGGTGTAATCTTTAGTGGCATTAGAGGATCAAGGGGATTTTTGTAACATAAAAATATGCTGAGCATGCCTGTTGGTTTACCTATAATGTCTAAAAATAGCTTTCTCCTTTATTTTTGGAGCAGCTAGTGCATAAAAGGGATAAAAGTTATGCACATGTCTGTATTGGAGCATAAGTAACTGGCTTTTTCTTGAACTGATTGCGCATTACTGCAGTTAAAATTATCCGCAAGGAATTAGATTGTCACAATATCTCACACTGCATGATGCTTCAATTCACAGTCTGCACAAAGCTTGTGAAAGGAGCCTGTGGGAAAACTGGGCGGGGTCTCTGCTCCTGTTCCTACGGATGAGAAAACTGATGAGAAAACTTGTGGGACTTAATGAAGTTTTCATGGCTACTTATGGGATAGGAGCCTCACGACTTTTGATTTTAAATGCAGTGCTCTTACAGCCAGATGTTTAGAGGAGAATCCAAGCAGATGTGGAACATCCTGCAGCTCGAGGGTGGCTCTGAGCCAAGGGTGCTGGGCTGGAGATTCCAGGGACTTTTGGCCAGAGAGATGGGCCTGTTGTGTGTCAGGCCTCAGAGAGGCTGGCGGGAACCATGGAGGGTGAGGGTCATTTCTGCCGTTTATTATTTTTTTTCTACTGTGAGGTATAGAGCTGTAGAAAACTGTAGGACAAAGGGACAGTCTTGACTGCAGGTCAGGTCTCTAACCTTGGCTGAGGCCACATTAAGTCGGTTCCTGGTTCTGCCTGAGATGATGAGGGATCCTTATCTGGACCTCTAGGAGAAGTTGTGGCTCCTGGCCTCTGGGACAGCTGAAGAACCAGTTCTGTTTGCTCTTGCCTGATGTAGGTGACGCTCTTCGCCTATTCGGACCTGCTGCTCTTCACCAAGGAGGACGAGCCGGGCCGCTGCAATGTCCTGAGGAACCCCCTCTACCTCCAGAGTGTGAAGCTGCAGGAAGGTAAGTGTGTGCCCAGGATGCCCCGGGCCCCCTCCTCATTGTGCCAAATCCACTGCTCTGAACACTCTAGGGGCTCAGTTTAGGTCCAGCCCCTCGTGCTGAGCTGCTAGCTGTCAGTGAGGCATCTGAGCATGCACCATCCGGTCCTGTCCCAGGGCTAGTGGGCTCTCAGACTTCCCCATACACCCTGAGTTTTGCTGGGAGGTTTCTTTTCCAGAGATGTTTAGGGAGGCTGGGGAGTAGAGTGGGAAGAGCTTTGTACTTAGACCTGTGTTCAGATCTTGGCCCTGCCCCTCACTACTCATGTGACCTTGAGCAAGTTACTCAACCTCTCTGAACTCATTTCCTCAAAGGTCAATGTGGGCTAGCAATAGTCTCTCAGAAGGTTGTTGTAAAGGTTAGGTTATTTATGCAAAGTGCCTGACCCACACCAAGTGCCCAATAAATGCTACTTGCCACCACACTCACCACACATATCCGGGACAAGAGACCACTGCTCCTTCTCTCTCCGCTGCATTGTTCTGGCCAGAGACCAAGGAATCTGGAGCATATGTGGCTGGGGGCTGGCGAGCAGGAGCACATGGGAGCGTGGAGTGAACCTCAACCCCAAACTTTCCATCATGCCCTCCTCCACTGGGGAACGGGAAGCCGGCTGGGAGAGTATCTGTTGAGTGGTTTGGTTTGGCGCCTGAGGTCTCTGCTGAAAGGGGCTTGATTTCCTCTCCCAGATTATGAAAACAACAACAGACCTGTTTGAGCATGAGTGACAGGGGCAGGGAGGAAAATATTACCCAACGAAAGAATTCTGTTTTGACGGGTTTTGCTCCAGGAAAACTTCCTGCCTGTTTGCAAACCCGACCTGTGTGCTTGGCCCCTGCTGGCCTTCCTCCTTAGACACCGGGTAGTGTGAGAACCAGGAAGTACTTAAGACTTCTTCTCTGCCTCTAGCTTTCTCTTACCCACTGACCAGGGCGGCCACTGAAAGGAAAAAGCAAGTCACCTCGCTTGGGGCCGGCCCCTCCCTCGGGGCGGGTTCCATCTGACTAAAGTCAGTGGTGAGGAGCAATTCTCTGAGCAAGTGCAGCTCAGACCCTGGCACTGCAGGGAGCTCCCTTTGGAGAGGGGCAGGTGAGAGCTACTGCCCTTGGCTTCCTGCTGCTCTGTCTTTTCCTCCCTCCCTCACACCAGCTTCCCCTACATGCCCACTGTCTTGTCCCTCCCACCTCCTGCGCACACACTGTACAGTCCTTTCCTCTGTGCATCTGCCCATCTTCAGCTCAGACAATCTGGGACCCAGTCGTCTGTGAGGAGTGGTACTAGGGGGCAGTGCCAGGTAACGTGGGCTGATTGATTATAGAATGAAACCCTTACTGGGGGGCAGTGCTCAGCCTCCTGCTAAAGGGAGGGAGAGAAAAGAAAGGGGCTCACACTGGTTGTGCTCTGGGTAGGGTTTGTGATGGGAGCGACAGGAGCAGTGGAAGAGCTGAGGGTTACAGCTGGGAGTTTGGGGTCTGGGCTCAGCTTTGCTGCTAGCGTGCTGAGTGACCTCAGCTGGCTCTTTCCCTTTTCTGGGCTTCAGCTTCTCTGACTGTGAAACAAGGGTTGGGCCCAACAAGGGTTATGTTCCGTCCCAGACTGGTGTCCCCAGGCAGACCCTGAAGTGCTATGAGAAGCTTAATAGTGCCCATATGTCTTGCCTCCACCTCTCGAGGGGGCCTTGACTGCAAATTGGTTGGATTGTTCCCCTCCTAGAGCCCCCAGACCCAAGGTTTGAAATTAGAAGCAGGGTGAGCTCCAGCCTGCACTGGGGGTGGATAGTCATCGTGGGTGGTGGATGGTCATGTTAGGTGGTGTGAGGCCTTGAGGTTTTGCAGAGAAACCTCCCAGATGCTGAGCTCGTGAGAGCAAACAGCCTTGCACAGGCATGGCTTTCTTGGGCTGGAGACCACATCCTCTCCCCGCAGATGGCAGACTGATGGTGGCCAAGGCCAGCACTGCTCAGGAGAGATGACCATGCCATGAGAGCCTGTTGGGTTGGCATGAGTGTGTGTGTGTGTGTGTGTGTGTGTGTGTGTGTGTGTGTGTGTTTGAGTTTGTGTCTGCCTGTCCTGGGCTTGCTGGGCAAATGGTTTGGTGCAGACAAATTGCCTTGCCCTTCTCCAGCGGTGTCAGTGAGCAAATGGTGCACATGGCTCTCTAGGGAGCCCATGAGCTGCTGAGAACGAAGGAAATGGCTCAGTGACACTGAGCAAGCACTCAAGGTGCACATGCCACCGCTTAGATTTCTTTCCAGTTATTGGCAGAGTCCTCACCCCTCCCTGTCCCCGCATTGCTGGGACGCTAGGCTTGTGGGTCCCGGGGGTTTGCAGAAGTCCAGTGACTCCTGCAGTTGGAGTTGGAGCCACAGGACCCAGTGTCCTGCGTCCTGGCGCCTAATTTCCTGCCTGACTCCCTTGTGCCCCCAGAGACCCGCTGTGCTGCGGCAGCAATGGCCTGAGTGAAGCTTTTAAGAGATGCATTTGGGACTCAGCTGGAGCTTCTTGTGGCTGAATGGTCTCTGATTAACATCACTCACTCTCCTAGGTTTCTTGTCTCTTTCAAATCAACATGTATGGAGAGTTCAGTCTGGGGCAAGGAAGATGGTAAACAAGGAACACACCCAGGCTTTCCTGCTGGCTGGGGCTGGGGTTGTTCCCTGGCCAGGGAGAATCTGCCCCACACCAGGACTAAGGACTCCCACGTATGACTTCTCTGAAGGATGCTTAGCTCTGCTGGAAAAGTATAGTCTCAGGGCTTAGCACTGGACCCAAAATATCATAGGTGCCCAGAGAATGTTTGTTGGGTAAATGAATAAATGAAAAGAGACCGGAAGCACTGTGTTAGCTTGGGGTCTGGGAGTATACTCCTCCTGCAGGGCTTTAGCTGATGGTCCCTTAAACCTCGCCTACCCTCCTCCGGCTCAGCCTCTCCAAAGCTTCAGCAGGGCTGCATGGCAGTGTAATGGGAACAGGCGGAGAGCTGGCTCTAACAATTGGGACATCTCCGGTCAACCGGGGCCCATTGTGGTCTCTTCCTGCCTCTGCCACCCACTGGCTTTGCTGGTTTTTGTGTTTCTGCCTCCTAGGCAGCTAACATCCCGCCCACAGTGTGTCCTCCTGGCCTGCTCTGGTCTCTCAGTATGGCCTGGAAATGTCCAGCTGATTCTCGGCCTCTCCGTCCACCCTGGAGAGCCAGGTGCCCAGTCTTGGAAACTTGGATGCTTAGGTCCTAGCTGCTGGAATGCTTGGAGTTAAATTTAGTTGATTGACATTTTCTGAGCACATCCTCAGAGCACACATCAGTGCTGGCCGCCAAGGCGAGAGCCGTGGAAGAGACACGTTTCCACTTCTGGAGTGCGTGGCCTGGTGAAATGACAGAGAAATATACTGGTTGGGGGCAGAAGTATGACACGGTGGTCAGAACCCAGGCTGTGCAGGCAGGCAGGCAGTCCTGGGTTCAGACCTTGGCTCTGCCGCTTTCTCACGGCATGCCTTAGATAAGTTGTTTTCCTCTTCTGGCTTCAGTTTCTGCATCTGAAAAATGGAGACGTTGACCCTCTTGGCTTGTCTTGAACAATTGAGTGTGGGGTCTCAGGCCAGGCTGCAGAGGGCTCTGGGAAGATGATGGAGAGGTCAGACCTAGGCAGGGAAGCCCTCTCGGGGCCCTACCCAGCCCATGATTGGGGATTCCCCTGCACAACCCACACGTTCATTGTGGGAAGCAAGGCCCACCCAGAAACCAAATAGCTCCTTGTTACTTTTCAAAATGGCAAAAGCATTTGGAGCGTCGGAGGGAAACCCGAACGTGTGCTGCCTACCTTTTCCTTTACACTCGCCCCGTTGCCACTCTGGAGAGTCCAAGAGAGCTCAAGCTAACATTCCAGAGGGCATCCAGTGGGGCCGAGGTCTCTCTCCCGGCTCAGCTCCCTTGCAGCCTGCTTTGCCACAGCTGCGGCTCCCTCCTGGCACCCTTGGCTCCGGAGGCTTGTCATCCTTTCATGAGGCTCTGAGCCATGCCGAGCACTGCCCCCATTCCTTCTTCTCTCAAAGTGCTGCCAGCACAAGGCCAGGATGTGGGATGGACGTCAGCGAAGGTTTGGGGTAATGCAGGAGGGTGGTGGCGGGCGGCGTTACAGCACAGAAAAGTTGTCAAGGCAGTTGTCAGCCATCCCGCTCTATCGGGTACGTGTTCCATGCTGTGTCCCCCAAACTTGGCCTCCTGTCTCCTTGAGGCTCCCATCTCCTTGGCTTTCCCCTCCCTCGGCGAGCCTTCTCTTCTCTCACCGCCAGCTTCTAAAACCCAAATTTCTATTTTCTTGTGTAGATCTTTTTATATTTCTCTTGGCACTGAGGTCTGCTTCTAGAAAGTGAAGGAAATGTCCCAGTGTGTTTTAAACAAAACAAACCACCTTCTTTTGTTCCCACCCTCAGCAGCATAAGGAACTGGCAGAAGCTTTGAAATGACAGGCTCCTTAAACATGACGGGCTTCTTAGGCAGGGCTCCCTCCCTCTTTTTCAACCCACTTCTAGGTGGGAAGAAAGGGGATTTGTCCTCTCTAAGGCCAAAGGGAAGCCCATTTACTAATAGGCTGTTTTTATCTGGTTCTGGATGACACCTCTGGCCTTAGGGGTGGTTTTGCCCTGGGGGAGCTGCCCACATGCTTGCTCTGAGGGGGCCTGGCCTTCACTCACATGAGGGTCCTCACTCACAAATTTTCCTGGGAATAGGCTTGACCTACTGTCTCTGTTTGTACCGTGGCACCTTTATTTTGCAACACATTCTGCAATTCCTTTGACATTTTCTTTGATTCGAGTATATGTGGAGGGGTCGCTTTGAGCCCAGCACTGGGCCTGGTTCCTTGAGAGGGCAGAGGCATTTGAGAGGCTGGTGTGTGTGTAGTGGTTCAGAGTGTGGGCTCTGGAGCCAGGCTTCCTTGATGTGGGAGAGGTAAATCCTGGTTCTTCCCCTTTCTACGTGGGGCTTTTCACTCAAGCCATTTGTGCCTCAGTTCCTCACATGAATCATGGACAATAATAACCCCTGCCTCGGCGGGTGTCGTGAGGGTTGAGCTCACCCAGGTAAAGCATTTGGTCGGCACACAGCACTGTGGTACTCTAAAGGTCTATGGCATTCGAACTGTTTGCTGTTAAACGTGCTGTATTTTTGCTTTCCTCAAAACTGACGGCCTGCCTGGTGAGGTCTATTGCTTGAAATACAGGAAGTTACTAACCATCCCCGGCCAGTACCCAGATGATAGTGCCCAGTGGGGAGTGTTGCTGGTTTCTGAGAAGCAGCCTGCAACTGTCAGGGGAGGTGTCCTGGAGAAGAGGGCGGCTTCTTTATCACCCTCGCTATCCCTTAGGCACGTCTTGTGCTTCTCCATCGCCATGCCTTTGTCCATGCTGTTCTCACCTCCCGGTGTGTTTATTCTTCTCATCTTGAGTTCAAACTCAAAAGGCTCCTCTACCAGGAAACCTTCCCCAACAGCTGGCAGTCATCTCTTGGCCCTTGTGCTTCTGAAGCACTCTGACCGAGTCATCTTCTGCCGTAGGGTAGGTATGCCACCTCAGCTCCTCTGCTGAAGGGGAGGGGAGCAGCCAGCTGGGGAGGGCTTGGTGAATGGTTGCATTTGGAATTCCAGAGCACGAATGAGATGGATCTAGGAGAATACACCGAGGGGTTGGGCCTGGTCTGGGGAGCCATCTCCGGGCTCCACCCAGCCCATGATTGGGGATCCCTCACCTGCATGGCCTATGCAATCCTTGGTGAGAAACAAAGCCCGCCCAGTGACTTAGTGGCTCCTTATTGAATTTCAGAATGGTGAAGGCATTTGGAATGTTTAAAGGAAAACCCAAATATGTGCTACCTCTGTGTCCCTCATCTCAGGAAGGAAGAAGCCTCCTGGGAGGGATGACAGCTCCCTGTACCTGGCTGTTTGATGCCCAGAGGGGGCTCCAGCTGCCTCTCATGGGGATGAGATCTCAGTATTCCTTGAATCAGGCTGACCTGCAGGGAAAGGCCTTATAGCTGTGCCTCAGCTTGGTTAGTTGTTAAGCAGCATTTCCTCCAGCGATTTCCCTGTCCCCTGTGCCTGCTTCTTTCTTTGTCTTTTTCCAGGAAGTACCGTACACAGCCCTCTGGGTGAGACAGCCGGCTCTGCTCAAGCAAACCCCTGAGACTCTGTAACCAATTGTAACCCAAGTCTTTTTGTTCTCGAAGGTTCTTCAGAAGACCTGAAATTCTGTGTGCTGTATCTAGCAGAGGTGAGTCCTTCCCTCCGAATCTGAGGAGAGAGATCTGAGACCTGCTGCTCGAGGGGGGATTTTGGGTGAGGTTCTAGTCCGGGGTTCTGATGCTGCCTCCTCTCCACCTTCTCCCGGGGCAGGTCCTGATGGAAACAGTGGTCCCTGCCCCTGCATCTCTTACCTCTGTGTAGACGAGCAGTGAGCACAAAAGTGCATAGAGGGGACAGGGGACACTGATCTTCTGCTCAGGACTCCTGGGGGTCCTAGTGAGGGTGTGGCCTGACAGCTATGCATCTCCCTATTTATTTATTTGGGAGCCCTTCCTCTGGAGATCACTCTGAATCCTATGCCTGCCTCTTTTGTCCTCTGTTTCCAGGAAGTACTATCCAGGACCTCTCCTAAGGGTCTTGTCAGTGTTTCAAATGGCCCGAAGGTAATTGTACCTTTACCTGGGCCAGATAATATAGGCTAAAGAACACATCAAGTATCAGAGTTTGAGGCTGGAATGACACCTGCTCACTGTGATTGGTGTTTCTGGTTATCTCGGTCTGATCAGAAGCTCATATGGGCAGTGCTCTGCCTTTGTTGAGCAAAACTGAGCAAATAACTCATTGCTTGATATAATTTGGGAGATAAAATATTGTTAAACCATGGCTTTAATCAAAGAGGTTCTTGGTGATGAAAAAGTTGAGAGCCACTGAGCCATCATATTCTTTTAGATTTTCGGCTAATTTTTTATTCCCAATCTCATGTCTCCGTTAATATGAGCAGGGGAGCTCTCTTTCCCAAGCAAGGATTCTTTAGATCCATTCCTGTCTTCTGCTTCAGTCTGTTCCACTCAGCAGCCCTGGGAACCTGCCTGTCTTGTGGAAAAGTCCCTGTGGGTGGGGCATGGCTCTCACTGGCTGGCCAAGAGGAGTAGACTCTTTTGAGAAGGAATGTGTGTGTCATTTGTGACTGAAAATCATTCCTTCAGTTTCTCGCCAAGAGGTACGAGACTTCCAGAGAGTCCCCTCGGGTGAAGAACCCTGAAGGAGAAGATAGAGTTGAAAAGTTAGCCTCGGAGAGTTCCAAAGGGCAGTGGACATTGCTATCGCTCAGCTGGGGACCCTTGCTGCCTAGAATTGCCAAGAAGTCATTGGATATACTCCCCTGTGTCAGCACATCCCACCAGGCACTGGAAGTAGCTGGCAAAGGCACTTCAAAGCTAGTGGGTGTTCAGTGCCATAGAGCCCAGCAAGCAGCTTAGAAGCTGTGAGCCAGGCTGGGAAGAGCCAGGGTGTTTGCCCCTCCATCCTCACCCCTCTTGATTCTGATTCACTCTGGCAGGGCCTGAAATGAAACTCCCAGTTCTTTAATGCCAAGAGAGCTTCCTGCCAGGCCGGGTTTGTTTTTCCCAGAGAGAAGCACTTTTGCTCATTGGTTTCCTGGGAGCTATGACCTCCTAAGCCCTCCACAGATTGATGAAGGGATATCGATCTGGGGCTTTTTATTTCAGTAAAGTGCCAGGTGATCTGACCCCAAGGGGCTGGGGAGTTGAAGCTCACAGGCAGCCAGAAACCTCTCTTTTCTCCTAATGGGTTGCTATTTATGAAAGGCATTTCTGTAATGAAGGGAGACAAGATGCCTGCGTGCTTCATAGCCTGGGACAGGCTTGACACAGTGGTTTAGGATCCTTCGGAGAACCCCAAACTCACATCTTAGTTGGAACTTCCAACAGGTGGTTTTTCTTGGTTGCCTAACAGGCAGGTGGCACCCATAGAAGAAACCAGGGCAAAAGAGTCAGGATTTGGAGAGGGTTTTCCCAGGCATTGAGAAAGTCCCAATTGCTTGGGTGGCAGCTGCTCTCTGATTATACTCCCCACAGCAGGTCATGGGTGGGGTCGCCCTAAGTAGCCCTTGGCCCCGGAGTCTCTGTTTCTCTGGACAGGTGTCCCTCAGCCCCTGCAAATCCATGAGACTTCAAAGCACCAGGGGTATTGGGTCAAAGTGCACATTGACCAGGGACCATTCCCTCACCTGGAATCTGATCCTGGCTCCATTAATCTCGATCCGCGTTCTGGGGTTAAGAAGACCTGCATTTGAATCTTGTTTCTGCCATTTCCTAACTTAGCTATCTGGGCAAGTCACATCCTCATCTCTCTGAAACAAGGCCGATGAAGCCTAGCTAGCAAGGTTGTTGTAATGATTAAATGAGATTCAATAAGATACTCTATCCAATGCACTTAGCTCAGAGCCTGGCACACAGTGAGCGCTCAGTAAATGGTAGCTGTTATTATCGTCAGCTTCATAACAGGGGCAAAGCTTTTCATATTCCTTTCCTCTCCATTAGAGACATCACCCATGAGTTGTCAATCTTTTAAAGAGAAAGCTAAGATGAATATCTCTGTTTGTAATGTACATATGCAGTTCTACAAATGTGGCAAGATAGTAGGTGCTGGAGGAGACAAAAGACAGACTTTGAATGTCTCCTCTCCTGAGCCCTCCTGGGTCTGCCAACCTAACCTTCCTAAGCCTTAGTTTTCTCATCTGAAAAATGGTAGCAACTGTGCCTTTCTTTCCTCCCTATGTCAGAGGGTCGTTGGGAGGATTAAAGGAGAGAACATTTGTCAAAGCAGGTGAACCACTGTAAATCATTGAAGAAAGGGTTTTAGTTTTTAAAAGAGAGCTCTGTGCTTGGCTAACCACCCTGCAGTCAAGAAGCCCTGCTTTTCAATGAGTTACATGAGAATACTTTCAGGGTAGCTTACAGCCTTGACCTTGGAGCCTGGTACCGAGGGCAGAGTGTGTATCAGCACCGCAACCAGCATTGGGTTGGATCACAGAGTGTATTAGAAGTGGCGCTTCACGTGCAGGGTCAGCCAGGACAGTGCTGGGGCCCTAATTTAGATAGAATTAGGCAGCTAGGAATTCAGTTGCCCTGGAGGGAGCTGGCTTCATGCTGTCTCTCTTGGCCAGGCCAGCTTCCAAAGCTCCATGCAGCATCTAGAGAGGAGCCCTGAGAGCAAGCGCTTCCCAATAATGTGTGCCCATCTAAGACAGCCAGCCTCCAGGCTAGGCCTGGGTTTAGGTCCTTGAAATTAGAAGCCTTTCTTGAGATCATGGATGGGAAAGTGCTTTTTAAAATAGATAATTAGATAAAAGGAATTATTATTATGACAGAATTTCTACTTCAGAACTAAAAGAAACAGAGGAGGATTTGGGGCTCAGGGAGATGAAGGGATTTGATGAAACCTAACCAGCTAGGTGGAGGCAGGACCTGGGTGGCCCCAGCTAGGCCAGCTTTGTGGAGTGGTGGCCTTCTCCAAAGCTGAAAGAGACCATAGTACCTGCCTCACCTCTCCCCTCACAGGGGAAATATGATGAGACAGGGAGAAAAGGGCTCACTGGTCATTTCCTGCCTACCCAACTTCTCCTTGAGGAATCTTGGGGTCTTTTTCTGGGTGTTTCCTACCCGGTGGTGGGCCAGGGGTTCTGGGCAGTGGAGGGAATCTATTGTTAAGTGGTAGAATTGCCTCATACATCCACCCAGTTCCCAGAAGCCCAGGGGTGAGGCTTTCTTCCTTCTTTCTTCTGAGGCTTTTAGGAAGATTAGCTTCTGGGCTGCACCTAGGGAACACTTAGCATGGGAGGTGGCCCTGTCTTGAAGGTGGTACCCCTAAGAGCTGGATTGGATAATAGAGTAGAAAATGTCCCCAAATGTTGTTGGATGGTGCCAATAGCCACCCCATCTCAGAGCCTTTGCATTTGCTGTTTCTTCTTCCTGGAACAATTTTTTCTAAGCACTTCCCTTGCTGGTCCTTATTATCCAAGCCTTTGCTGGAGCACTGCCCCTTCAGAGAGTCCTGCTCTGACCACCAGGCTTGAGTAAGACTGCTCCCCTTGAGACCTTTCCACATTTGTAATTATCTTGTTTAATTGTTTATTGGTTTATTGTCTGCCCCCAACCCCAGGGCAAGAAGTCTGTCTCTCTCGCTTCCCCCTTTACCTCCAGGGCCTAGTACAGTCTCTGACACATAGCAGGTGCTCAATGAATATGTGCTAAAGGAATGAAGCACTGAGTAGTAACAGCGGCAGCTGTCTGTGAGGCGTCAGATGGCCCTCACTGCTTGCCTCCCAATAGCTCTGAGAGGTAGGCCATATAGCATTATCATTCCATTTTACAGACTTTCCTGAGGTCACCAGCTAGGAAGTGGCAAGGCTGGGATTCAGACCAGGTCTGTCCAACTGTAAAATGAGCTGACTGCACACAAACAACATCTTCTCTGTTCCAAGCCATCCAGCTCATGCTCTTAGCTCCCTGGCATAGTTCATCTAATCGCAGCCCTGTGAGGCTATAATCTAATTCCAGCAGAGTCAGAAAGAGCTCCTAATCCCCTGATCAGAGTGTCCTGTGGTGGATAACACGGGCCATGCTGCACCGCCGCTCCCCACCCCCAGCATATTCTGACAGCTTCTGGCCCTCTTGCTGGGTCAAGGCAGCTCCCTGGTGCTCGGGCCAACCTGGCCTTGCTTTGACCTCATCCCGGACGTCCCTCCCGGGAGCCGAAGCTTACCGAGGCTTTACTTGCCAAGCACTATGCTAGGTCTAGATGAAAAAGGCCTTCCGAGAAGGAGTTTCTAATCTAGTTGAGGGGACAAGACTGCAGCACTTAACAAGGTTAAATAGCAAAGCAATATTTAAATGACAGCAGTGCCAGGGACTGTTGTTGTACTCAGTGGAGCTGGACAGCCATTGATCAGACCCAGCTCAGGTGCCAGGCAGACGTGGGGCTGTGGCAGGCCACATGAGTCTGCCTACCGAAGACTTCCAAAGGGTTCTGTTGGTATGTCCAGCCAATCAGTCATCCAACCTTGGCCTGGTGATCAGCTGAGTGTGCCCTAGGTGGGGGTGGGGAGGTCCTATGAGCCAAGAGAGAGGTTCTGGCTCCACAGAGCATCAGAGGGGCGGGAACCTTGGCCCTCTGGGTTCCTTCCCCATGTGCCCTTTCAGCTGCTGCCTTGTGCTGCCTGTCCCTGGGAATGACCTCACCATTTCTGTTCTGTGGCTCTCCACAGGCCTCCACTGTGTAGGGAACCACTGCCTCCCTCCCTTCCCCCAGCCTGTGTGTATAAGGCTCACCAGCTGGCCTCCAAACCAGCTTCCCTGCTCCTCTGGCTGCCTCGATGTCGCCGGGGATTAATGTGCATTTGTGGCTTTTAGTGGGCACTCCACTCCCTGCGGCGGCCTCGCCCTGCGGAACCGAGGGATGGGCTTGGGGCTGGGACCCCCCTGAAGCAGGGAGCAGTCCTGACCATCCCCTTCTCTGTTTTCCCTGACGTCAGAAGGCAGAGTGCTTATTCACTTTGGAAGCGCACTCACAGGAGCAGAAGAAGAGAGTGTGCTGGTGCCTGTCAGAGAACATCGCGAAGCAGCAACAGCTGGCGGCCTCTCCCCCACAGAGCAAGGTAAGGGACTAGCCAGTGGCTGCAGCCCTGGCTGTCTGGCTTCCCCTTGGCCAGCCTGGACCCTCAAGCCTCCGAGCTTGGGACCAGCCTGAGCACAGGACTCGGATGTGGACAACGAGATCTTGGCAAGGAGGCCTGTGCTCCAATATCTCTCCCCCTTGGCATTTCACTGAGTCTGTCGAGTGGGTTTCACATTGCTTGGCTAGAGTGACAGAGCCAAATTGAACATGACCCATCAATTCTCAGCTCTGTTCTTTGGTTTGCCTATGACAAGATCTAATTTGGGCTGGCCTCCCTGCTGCTGCCGGGCATGTGGTCCCCCTCTGCCACTGGGTGGGTTGTGCCAGGGGCAGCCCACTGGTGTTTAACACTGGCCCAAGACAGATGTAATTGGGAGGGGATGTTTGCAGCTGAAGCTGTTCTAGTTCAATGCAGGTCACAGCCCACTGGAGCCAAGTAGAGCTTGTTGGAGCCTGGGGGCCGGCCTGCTGGTCTATCAGGGAAGAGTAGTGGCTTCCTGCTGAGGCTGATCTGGAGCAGGCCCCCTCTAGCTGGTCCTGTGCCTGTGGAGGGGATGGGATGGGAACTAGACCACAGCCTTCCCTTTTGTCGCCTGGATGCCAGCCATAAGGCACAGTTGTATTTCCCCATTTGTGGGTCACTCAGGTTCCGTCTCTTGCTACAAGTGTTGGGCACTTTGGGGTTTGGCCTGATTGGCTGCAAAAGGAGCAGAAAGGTTGGTCTGCCAGCCTGAGGGGGAAGAGGATAAGTGAGAGTGAGTGGCAGCCTGTAGCCTTGTTGCTTCTTCCTGATGAGTTCAGGCCCACTGTGCCACAAGGCAGCAGGCACATGATGGGAGCAGTGGGATCAAGCCTGCTGAGGGCAGGAGGTGGGGAAGAGGAGGCTGGGCAGGGATGGGCAGCAGCTCCTCAGCCATTCCCTAAGGAAGCAATCATCTGAGAATTACATAATCTCATACTTGACAATTACCTTGTTTTATGCTAGCCAGGGGCAAGAATAACTTTGATGAGGGAAGATGGTGGGAAGAGCATGGACTTTTTGAGTTGCACTCTGAGGCTAACTGGCAGTGTGACCTTGGACAAGTCGCTGTACTAACTTGGAGCTTTAGTGTCCTCACCTGGGGGCATTAGTTTCTCCCCCAAAAGGTCATGTTGAGAATTAAATGGGATGGTACATATACAGTGTATAGCACAGTGCTTGGTATGCAGTAGGTGCTCAATAGCTGTGGGCAGGGCACTGTCCCCACCTCCAACAACGCTGTTCATTGCTATACTACCTGGTTCCCACTGTCAGGTTCTCCTACTGAACAAAGACCCGTGGAGACAGTAGGCTGTCTTGCATTCTTGATCCTGGGTTGATTATACTCAGAAACCAGGTTACTTCCTTTTCACTGTGAAAGTCGCTGGGATGTTGCATGGATGAACCAATGTCCCCTAGCTTTCTTGTGTCTCGGGCTTAGCTCCTTCTGGTCTGGGGGAAAGAGTTCTTGTGGCCACAATGGCAGAGTGTGCGGGCTTGGAATGTGTTGATATCAGCCTTCTCAGTATCTTGGGGAGTCTCTATCATTGCTTGACTGAAGGTAGGCTGGGTTTCTGAGACAGGCTCTGGTCCCTGCAGGGCTGCAGGCCCTGCTGACTGACCCTGGAAAGGCCCCAGGGTTTGGAGTCTGGCTTTGGGGCCACACCAAGATATATGGGCATCCTGTGTAGGCGATATTTGGATGACTCTTCAAATTAAAACTCTTTAAATGCGGAGCTGTATACCGATGGAGAACAGTGGAGGAGAGGCTGACCGCTGGAACCATCTAAGAATTGCCTCCTCACCTCAGACCTGAGCCCTGCCCCAGCCTTGCACACCCCACTTGGCCCACCCTCCTTAGCAGGCAGTTAGGTCATCATCTTTCATTAGGCCGGCCCCTGGTGGCGTCTCACTGCCCAACTTTCCCCACCCTCACCATATGCACTTAAAGACTCTTAGCAACTCATCCCTCTGGTCACTCACAGAATGCTCCCCAAGAGAAGTTTGGTAAATATGATTTTTACCGGCCTTATATAGTTACAGGGATGCTTTAGTAACCTGAATGACTAGGCCCAGGAGGCTGTCCAGCTGGCCACTGGTCATCCATTTGTGCTCAGCTCTGTCAGGTTCTGGCAGCCTCAGGGGTGACCATGAACCCTTGCTAAGGGCTGGACCACAGCCTCTCCACCAGGGTTGCTGTCCTCCAGGGGACAGAAAAGAGGGAAAGCCAAGCAGAGCTTGGATACCAGCTTCTTGCTTTTCAAGCAAAAAGAATCCTGCTAGACCAATTTGTCCTGACTGAGTAGCCTGCCTTTTTCTTAAAGCCTTTTCTTTTTCCTTTCTGTGAATGTTCTGCTTTCTGCTGCACAATGGAAACTGCTGCCCAAGCCACACCCTCCTGGCTCCCAAATGCCTCTCTGGGGAAAAGGGTTTGCAAGACAACTTCCCAAACTCCCATGCTGCCGCTTCTTAGCCCTGTTCCTTTCAGCAGTGTTTGCTGACATGTTGGAATGGGGATTCTTCAAACATCTTAAGGAATGCGACATTCTTCTCAGATTTGCAAAACGTACTAAATGTGATATGCTCTGAACATGAAATGCTTGTTGGGAAGGACAGAGGGAATTGGAGGAAGGTAGATTCAAAGAATGATGGAGAGGCAGGTGTGCCACTACCCACTGTGTGACCTTTGGCAACTGCTTCCCGCCATGGCCTCAGTGGTCCCATCTGTGCATTGGTCTGGTGACTCTTTCTAGCTCTTTGAACTTTGCAGTTATCATGAAAGCTGAGGGCCTGAGGTCATCCAGTCTCCACTAGGGAACTATACCTTGAAGATGTCTCGACTGCCTGTGAAATCTGTTGCCTTAGGGGCCAGGTCTGTTCCTCCCTTGGGGATGGAAAGGGGCAGGCACAGGCTTTCTGTGCTGTCTCTGAGATGTCCGTGGCAGAGTAGGGGTCCTGGCTGTGGTAGGGTGGGCACGACGAGGCAGGCAGCAGGCAGACTGAATCCACTGACTTTTTTGCTCACTCTTAGCTGACCATTATAGGTAGGAGGCTGCTCTGGGCTGGCCTGCATGCTCTCCTTTCTGTGGAAATAAATGGCCTCCTCCCTCTGCTCTCCCAGCCTCCTTTTTCTGCTCACCACTCCCTTCTTCCTCGTTATCTATCCCTTCTCTTGCTTCATTATCTGTCCCTGGATGTAACCTACCTTTCTTCTTCTGCCTGGGATAACTTTTACTAAATCCCCTGCATGGAAGTGCTGCAATGCGTCTCATTTAGAATAACTCACAGGTGGTCCTACCTGTGGCCACTGAGGTTCTAAGCTAGTAGAGACAGACAGTGACATATTACTTTGGTTATTCAATCAAATATACATAATAAATGCCTACTCTGTGCCAGACACTAGTTTAGGTCCTTTAGGGTCACGGGGATGAATGAGACCTGGTCCCTGTTTTGATGAAATTCTCCTTTAATTAGACAGATGTGACAAGGGCACAAGAGTAGCAATCCAAGTCTGACAGGTCCTAAGGGCTGTCCAGTGGGGTCTTGGCTGCACATTTGTCGTTCACTCAGTGGCCCTCTACTGAGCCCCACCACGTGCACAGTGTTAGGCTGGGCAGCGGGAAGCCTCTGAGGAGAACGGGCTCTTGACCGAGCCATCGGGGATGAGAAGGAGGTGCAGTGCGTGAGGCACTACCCTGTTCTCAGGGCACGCCCTGGGCTCCATGGTGGCAGTGCACGGATGAATCTGCCATACTCTTTTCTTGGGCGATCACAGCGGTAAAGAGAGATAAGCCAACAGATCATTAAAAAATAACATAGCAAGCGATATGGGAGATGTAAACTCTTTCTGCTCTATGGCCTCAGGCGAGGCACCAAGCCACTCTGAGACTCGGGTTTTCATCAGTAAAGTATGTGGATTAACAGGGTTCCCATGAGGATTAAACTCATGTCATGTGCTTAGCAAAGTAACACACAAGAAGAATTCTGAGAGTTATTATTAAAGTTATATCTATATAGGAAGATTCATCTAGTGGTCTTGCTTATTGAAGCTGAATGCTGTTACTCTGAGCACATGTGGCGACTGCTCCGTGTCACTTCCTGGTACCACCAGCTGTATGCCAGGGCCCAGGCAGGGAAACTGAGGCCTCCTGGGTCTGCTTTGGCTGTAAGACTTCTCCCAGATGTGACGCCGAGGTGCCGTGCCGCCTTGTCATTTCTACCGGGCAGCTTGAGACGGGGCCCTGGAGATGCGAGGGTCTGTCTGAACTCTTAAGAAAGGAGCAGGGGCAGGTCCTGGAGTCAGGCAGCCCTGGCCTGAGTAGACAGCAAGCTAATTCCAGTTCTGTCTGGTTCCACAGAAACTCCACCCTTATGGCTCTCTCCAGCAGGAGATGGGGCTGGCCAACTCAACCAATGCTACCCAGGATAGAAGCTTTACCTCATCAGGACAGACTCTGATTGGCTGAGTAAACCCAAGGGCAGGACTCTGCTTCTGGCAACTTAACCCTTTCTTGGGCATCCCCTACCACACAGTAACCTCACCTCAACTGGACCCAAAAAGGAGGACCAAGATGGTGGGCTTAAAGTCATTTGAAGAGAGTGGCCCCACGGGTGTGTGTGGACTGGCCTCAGAAGGACCACAGTGGTGTGAGAGGCTCTGTGGGCATATGCAGACTGGAATTAGAAAGTCCCAAATGAAGACAACACAGAAACTTATTCCTCACAAAGAAGAAGGAGGTGAAATAGCGTCTGGGCTTCTGGTGGTTCCAGCACCTGCCTCGGGGGCAGCAGGAGAGGTTGGGAGAGGTCAGCCCTGGTGGAGAACAATGCTATGACCCTCTGCTGCCCGAAGACACTTTCACCCATTCCCTCATCTGTACTCGTTTATTCATTCCTTTATTCAGTGGATATTTTGGAGGCATTTACTTTATACCAGGCTCTGTGCTAGGAGCTAGGGATACTGTGGAGAATGAGATAGACATGGTCTCTGCTCTTATCAAGATTTCTGCCCTAGAGGGAGTGAGCATTAAATAAATCAACATACACATACGTACACACATGCACTCACGTGATTACAAACTGTGATGATCCACGAAGGAAAAAAACAGATTTCTGTATGAGAGAATGGTATTTAGATTGCTATGTGTGTGGAGATGAGGTGAGGTAGAGGAGACCATAACTTCTGAGCTGGAGTCTGCAGGCCAGAAAGGAGTTACCCAGCCAAGGACTTTGGAGAGAGTGTTCCAGGCAGATGTACCTGAGATGGGAAGGAAGTTGGCATGCTGGAGGGATGGGGGCCAGGTCAGCGAGGCTGGAGCTTATTGAGGAGGCAGATAAAGTGAGTGGGGGCCGGATCACACAGGACCATGGTGGTTACTAGTCAATCGATTTCATTCTAGATACAAGGGAGGCCACTGAGTGCTTTTTAGAAAGGGAGTCACAGAGTTTTGGGAACATTTCTAGAAGATCAGTTTTAGGAGGGGCCCAAGTCAGGAGGTCCCTTCAGTCCTCCAGGTGAGAGGCGATGGTGGCCTGTCCTAGATGGTGGCTAGGGAGGTGGGATGCGAATGCCCAGACCCTGGCATGTGATGGAGGCTCTGGGATGAGAAGAGAAAATTCTCTGTCCCTTCACCCTCTGTGTCCTCCTCTTCCACTGTGTCTTGCTCTTTTGGAGGATGCAAGTGAAGATTGGGGCCTTCCTTCCAGAGCCCCATCCTGGTCAAGCCTGGGTAGGGACCCGTGCTGAGTTCTGGGGATGTCCCTGGAGTTAGGAGCAGTGAGTGCTTCATCTGCCAAGGTGGGAAAGTTCACAGCCCCCAGCCTCAGCCGGCCTTGCCTGTGCTGTCTCTCCATCCAATGCCAAATGGTCTGATGAGAAGCTGAAACATAGCCATCTGGAAACTGACTTGGTTGGTTTTTTGAAGAGCTTTTAAGGTCAGGGACTGGGACTAGACATGGCTCAGCACTCCAGAGGAGACTGTTCTTTCATAAGGCTAAAGAGAGACCTACCAAGGGGGCAGTGATTAGAGAGCTCAGCCCACTCCCTGCCTGCTGCACCCCACTCTGGAACCCAGGGTTGGGCAACTCTCACACCCTTTCCTACCTGCCGAGACCTAGAGGGAGAGAAGCCCACGGTGTAAGCCACAGAGCTCAGCACAAAGGGAATGTGTAGGATCAGGGCTGCTTGCCTAGGAAGAGAGGGTGAGAAAGGCTGGAGAGGTAGCTCAGGCCAGAGAAGCCCCAGACTCTGGACACTCTCTGCGTCTTGTCCTGTAAGACTTTCTAAGTGTCTTTGGAGAGGGGTCTTATGCTTGGCGAGTTTGCTCAGCTGTGGTGAAAGGGGCCCGGAAGAGAATTCATCTTTTACCTCTCATTTGTCCTCCTCCCAGCCTAGCAGAGACCAAGCATGTGGCATCAGTGGTCTAACAAGGCCCATGACCAGGCCAATACCCCCGTCCAGCAGGGAAGTAGATTCACTAGAAGTGGGACAAGTGGTACACAGTGTCCGTCAGCCGGGACTCAGCCTCGGGGTTAATTCTGAGAGGCTGAGCAGCTAAGCCTGCACAGACAGCAAGCTGCACTTTGATTTCATTTGATTCCCTTACAAAATGACATTAAGTGGAATGTGGGGCGCAGGAGAAACGCCTGTCTGGGAAGGCAGCAGGCTTGTCTCTCCGGGACCTGGTGACCTACCTCTGTCCACCAGACAGGTGCAGAGGACAGGAGTTCTAGCCACAGAGAAATGGAGAATCTGAATGCAGCATCCAGCCCTGGGGACCGGGCTCCCTTCCCACTTGTCCCAGGAAGCTGCTGAGCTGGGTCCTGGCCTGGCCAGCTGTTGGGAAAGTGGACATTAGCTCCTGGAGGCCCGCCTTTCCAGTGACTGTGGTGAGCCAGGGTGCCATTGCTGCTCTGCCTCTCCAATCGATGACACAATTAATTTGGCTCCATGGGCTTGAGAAGATGAAATATGACCGGCAGCTACAGCTCTTCAGCAACCTCGTCCATCCCAGCCATCCAGGATGATGAACAAGCTATGAAAATGGCCTTTGAGAGTCATAATCACGGGAAACACAGCCGAGCCCCTCCCTTCACATCAATCACCCCAAGAAGCACACACAATGGTCTCTTTCCTGATGGGCCAATTGTCTTGGTTTGGTGTCTCAGGGCCAAGGAGCTGGGAGGATGGGAGCCAACCATTTATTGTTGAAAGGGCCATCTGTGTGATTTGAATACAAAGTGATCCTTTTAGTTACCCCAAACACACACCCTCTGGTCCCGTTTTCATGTTTTCTTGCATCTTGGGCTCAGGGTCTTTTGAAACTCTGGATTTCTTTCCCTGTTCACAGTCGTGCCCGGGGCTCTGCTGGCCTGTTTTTTTTTTTTTTTTGGCCCTTTGTGAGTTGGAACCTGTTGGAAATAATGATGACATTTATTTCTGTATGTCTAGTTTTTTAAAAATTTCTTATTTTTAATTCTTTTTCATAAATTCTGCCACCGAAATCCTCACATCTCAGACACATTACTGAGAGGGTTCTAAAAGTGAAAATACAGGCAATTTCACAATGTAGGAGGGCTTCCTGCAGGGGGAGATGGCAACTGAGGTCCCCCTAGGGGAGACATCATCTTCCCTAGGACTCCTAGCAGCCTTGTCTTATGGATGACAGGTGTTAGGACTCAGAGAAGTTCAGTGATTTATCCAAGGTCATATAGCTGGTAAGAGGCTGAGCTAGTTCTCAAACCAAGGTCTTTGAACCTCATCCATTGCCCTTTTCAATGCAAAGACTTGCCTTTTAGGGATGGAAGTGAGAGAAATCAGTCATCTCTTCCAGGAAGAGGCAGGAGGAAGCCATGCCTCCTCCCCACACAGAAGTTGTGGTCCTTTAAGCTTAACAGGGATGCTTTAGGACAAACAAATGAGATGCTGTATTCTCTACACCGTAGAGAATGAACTTCTACAGTTCATATTCCTGAGGGGTGGCCCAGGTGAAAAGACAAGAGCGTCACACACGATTTGAAGACTCTTAAGTGAAAGACAAGGTGGAGCTCCTTGAGCGAGGCTCTCAGAGGGCACTGGGATGATAGGGGGACCCCTTCCCCTTTTGAGTCTGGCCATCAGAACCAACAGACATAGCCTTTTGACACCTGGCAACAATGGGCCAAAGGCAGAGATGGAAGGCCCTGGCCCAGATACACTGAGCAAGAGTCTGGAAGGAGGACTTCGACCCAAGCCCCAGGGATGGCGCGGAGAGCCCGCTCCAGTTTCAGGGCCTAGATTTTGCTAATTGACTGCTTTAGAGTTTCAACCCTAACTAACTGAGAATCAACTGGACTAGATTTCAGATATACCCCCAAAGAAGCAGACTCTATCCTAAAATGCTCAGCTGTTTTCCACCTCCCTCTCCCACCTTCCTGTCTACAAGTCTGGCCTGGTAGATTGCCTTCTTCAGCTTCTTGCCCTTGGACTCAGCCATCTTACTATTCTATTCTTAGCTCTTAACAAAGACAGCACAACCTTACCATCTATGCCATTTTGACCTTATCTTCCCTCAAGCCTTTCTCTGAATAGGGCCATTGTCCTCCAAATCCTTCCCAGATCCTCAGTTTAAGGGCAGAATGATAATGTAGGTAATTTGGTAAGCCTAGCACTGTGCAAAACTTTTGACCTATATTGTCTCTTTAATTCTCACTATAGCTTTATGGGGTCCACGATCTTCGTTACACCTTTATTCTCATTATACCTAAGTGATAAACGAAGGTGCTGTGTCTTAGAGATGTTAAGAAACTTTCTCGAGGTCACACAGCTAGTGGGATTGGAACCTGGGTGACCCAGGTCCAGAGCACCTGCTTCTGATTGCTCTGTTCTACTGCTTTCCAGCAATCATGGCCTATTCAAGCTGGGAGGGGCTGCGGGGCGCTGAGTAGTCACAGTCCTCCCTCAAAGCCATTGTAGGGGATTGTCGAATTAAGCACAGGTCTTAGCTTGTCTCTCGAGGCTCTCCGTGGCTGCACTGTGCTCCTTGCTTTGCACCTGCACCCCAGCCACACTGGATTATTCTCCTTCAAACTCCCCATGCACATTCGTGTTAGGCTATTTCATCTGTCTGACATTGCTTGCCCTCCTCTGTTGTCCCTGTGAGAAGCAGTCCTCAACCTTCAAGGCTTGGTCCCTCCCTAAGACACCTTTCCATGCATGCATCAGAAGTCATGCTTCCCTCTCTGCATTTCCATAGGGTTTTGTTCATCCACAGCACAAGCTGTAGGCAGATGTGTCTTCTCTGCAAGACTGTGAGCTCCTTGGGAGCCAGTGGAGGTCATCTCTTATTTATTTTTGATTCTGTTACTGCCTGGTCCTTAGTAGGTGCTCTGTAGATGTAGCATTAAATTGGATCCCATGGTTCAAACTTTTCATGTTCTAGAATTTCGATGAGGGAACTCAGGCTCAAAAGGGAAAGTGACCTGGCCAGGGTCATGGGACAAGTTAATGGAAGAGGCAGGACGAGAACTCAGGTCTCCCATCTCCCTTGGCTCAGAGCTTTTTCTGTTGCATCTCAACTTTGTTAGACCGGAGCCTAAGTCCCCACTTGGCCAGGTTCACTTCAGGGTCATGGATTCTGCCGTGTTCTGTGCTGACTGCTTGCTGTGCATCCTTGGAGGGAAAAGAGACTGCATCAGAACTACTTCCGTGGTTCTCTTTCCCCTCTCACTGAACCCCTTGCCCTCAGAGAAAATTGGAGTAGGATTCTGAAGATCCTGGTCCAAATCCTGATTTTGCTGGCAACTCACTCTGTTGTCTTTGGGCAAATTACTTCACCTCTCTTCAACACAAACCTGAAATCATGGGATATAGTGTTTATTTTACGAGTGACTGGAAAATTGATAGGACTATAAAATCTTTGAAAGTGGAGCTGAAAAGCTCTCTCTTCCTTCACTGAGATTAACTGATTAATAAGCTGATTTTTAGAAACTAAGACCAAGAGAGAGGCAAGAACTTGGCCAAGGATGCGTGGTTAGTGCTAGGGCTGGAACAAGGACCCAATCTGCTACCTTCCAGGCCAGCATTACTCTTTGGTGACTTTTAAAAAATAATTAAAAAAATTTTTAATTACAAATGATATACAACATTGTTAGTTGCAGGTGTACAACATAGTAATTAGACATTTATATAACTTACAAAGTGATTACCCAAATTCAATAACCTTTGAAGAGTTTGCCAGATTGAGAAGAAGGAGGAACACGGATTATCTTAGTGATGCTTTCGTCATCTCACTCAACTGTGTTGTCACTAGGAAAAGTCACCACTTTGGGCTGTAATGGAGGGAGAAATGGCCCCGCTAAAGGTGTAGGGAGAGGTTGTGTCGTCGGCTGTCTTGTCTATAAATTCCTGCCGTGTTCTCGCTGGAGCGGAATGAATGGACTGCTGTGTTTTACCTGGAGCTCCAAGCATAGCAGGGCTGGTAGAGATGCTCCCTGCAATCTGTTCTAAAAATAGCAGTGGGAACAGAGCTGAGGGGAAGAGGAGGGGGCACCTTTAGAGGCTGGGTGGGACACCTCACCCCCTTCCTCTTCCTGCCAGGCCCTGTGTGAGGAAGTGCCATAGAGTCAGAGAATTTAGATCTGGGAGGGTCCTGGAGTCATCAGCCCTCATACTCCCTCCTTATACAGAAGAGAAGGCCCTGGAGCCTGGGAGAGGGAAAAGGACCGGCCAACAGCCGCCAAGCCCAGGGAGAAAGTCTCAGATGGCAGGCTGTCTTCCTCCTGCTGTTTCAGCAGGGCAGCTGCAAGCCTTGAGAGGTTCTCTCTTACTGCCTCTGGGGGAGCACAGGGCCTGGGAATTCCTGGGGCCGGATGTGGTCGGATGTGGTCGGGCTTCCTGAGAGTCGCCTAGCAGGCGAGGAGTCCCCGACTAGTCTGCCCTGAGCTCTGACCTCTGCCAGCTGGCCTTCCATCGCCACGCCTTCCCTTTGCTAGTGTCCCCACCCTTGCTAATTTGTCCTTCTGTCGACTCCCTGGGCTGTCTGCAGGGAGGGAGAACAAGAGCCATCATGGAACTGGCTTGCAGGACAGAGGGTCTAATGGACTGGGACTGGACTTTTTCTGCCCTGCCCCAGAAACAGAGGTAGCTAACGTAGAAGCAGAGGCCTGGGTTTAGAGACAGGCAGGCCAGGGTTTAAATTCCAGGTGTGTCTCCTACTAGATGTGGATTACTGGTTGGTCATCTAGCATCCATCTGTCTAATGAGACGAGGACACCTGTCTCATTGGGTTCTTGTGAGTATTAAAGGGATGGTCTGTGCAAAGTGCCTGGCATGCCGAAGGTACTCAATAAAGGTAGCTGTAGTTGTCATTACTAGATCAAGCACAGGCACATGCTTGACTATCTACAACCCCTTCCTTGGGGCCTTCTTCCATGGGGGCATGGCAAGTATTTGTGTGTTTGTTTTTAATGCAGTTGATTTTTTTTTGTTATTGTTTATTGTTTATTTTTATTATGTTTTATTATTGTTTATGTTTATTATGAACAAAACGTTTCATACAGATGAACCAGGAGAAGGAAATGGAATTCAGTCTTAATTTTAATACCCACTGTTAACATTTTGGGGTGTATCTTGTCAGGCATTTGTTTACCCACAAATACATATCTCTTATTTGCAAATTGGGGTTACTGGTGCACACAGTTTTCTAACTTGCTTTTTTCCATTTAGCAATGTAGAGTATCTAAGTTTCCATGTCAATAAATGTCGTACAACATCATTTTTACTGCCTGTAGAGTATTTCATCATGTAGATGAAGCAGGATTTATTTAAATTATCTCCAGAAGTTCAATGTTTAGGTAGTTTCCAATTTCTCATTGTCACGAAAGCCTGGCATTAAAAAATCCTTGTAGATATATCTTGGTTATCTCCAGCATCCAGTGAACATGATTGACCCTCCACAAATATTTGTTGAATGAATGAATATTTCATTAGAATAAATTCCTGGTACTAGAATTTCTGCATTAAAGGTTATATATTTATTAAAGAGGTTCTTGATACTTATTGCCAGGTGACTCTGCAGAACAGTGGTACCATATAAACAGTACTTTAGATTGACCAGTTCATCTGGCTTTGCCTAGAACTTTCCACATTTAGCACAGAGAGCCCCGCTTCCTGGGAAACCCCTCAGTCCCAAACAAAGTGAGACAGTCTGGGTAAGAGAATGCCCATTTCCCCACACCCTCACCAACATTGTGCGTTCTTATGGTTTTTTAGTAGGTTCATTTCTTTGTTTCCTACAGATGTTGAATATTTATTTATATGCCTTTTCAGTCACTAATGTTGCCTCTTTTTGAGTTGCCAGTTCAATTCTTTTTATTCCTTAAATTTCACATATAAGTGAAATCGTATAGTGTTTATCTTTCTCTGTCTGGCTTAAATACCTTCTAGGTCCATCAAAGCAATATCATTTTCCATCCCTTTCTTTTTCATATGTAGGGGTCTTGGTTTCTTATCCTTTCAGCCACTTTATCTTTTGGTCGGAGCACTTAATTCTTTTTCATTTAAGGTACTTATTGATAGGAAGGTAGTTGTTACCATTCTTTATTTCTGTTTTTGATACATGTTAAAGAAGTCCTTCCAGCATTTCCTATAACACTGGCTCAGTGGTGATAAATTCTTTTGGCTTATTTTTGTCTAGAAGCTCTTTATCTGTCCTTCAATTCTGAATGATAGCTTTGCTGGATAAATTATTCTTGGTTTCAAGTATATAGTGCATTGGTTGGACATCTATATAGTTCATAAAACAATCTTCCCAACTGCTCCCTCCCTCCCCTGGCCCTCCACTTGGCCAACACATTAATGCTAACTGCATCCCCTGTGCTAAGCTCCCCATTCCCATGACCATCCATCAGCTACTAATTTGTAGTTTAACCGTTCACCCCATTCTCCCAGCCCCTTCCCTCTGATCATCCCCAAATTATCCACTATATTTGGGAGTCTGTTTTTGATTAGTTTGTTCTTTTTGTTCCTTAGATTCTGCATATAAATGTGAAATCATATGGTATTTATCTTTCTCTGTCTGACTTATTTCACTAAGCATAAGAACTCTTGGTCTATCTGTGTTGTTGCAATAGTTCAATTCTTTTGCTTATTTTTTTATTAGGTTGTTTATAGTTTAATTATTAATTCACATGAGCTCTTTATATAATAAAGATATTTGTGTTAGCCTTTTGTTTTTTAATTTTTTTTAAACTACAGATGTTTCTATCTTATAGATAGTCATATCTATAAATTGCTTTGGTAACAGCTTTATTGGGATATTCATATGTCATATTCATCCATTTAAGGAATACAATTCAATGTTGTTGTTTTTTTTTTTTTTGTATATTCATGGATGCATACAGCCATGACCACAATCAATTTTACAGTATTTTCATTATCTCCTAAAGAAACCATACCTTTCAGCTGTCATCCACCAATTCCCCCATCTCCTCCAGCCCTAAGCAACCACTAATCCACTTTCTGTGTCTACAGATTTGCCTCTTTTGGACATTTTATATAACTAGAATCATATAATATTTGGTCTTTTGAGACTGACTTCTTTTACTTCACAATGTTTTCAAGGTTCATCTATATTGTAGAAGGATCATTCCTTTTTATGGCTGGATAATTTTCCATCGTATGGATCTATCACATTCTATTTATACATTCATCTGTTGATGAACATTTCAGTTGTTTTCACCTTTTAGCTATTATGAACAATGCTGCTATCAACAGCATTCCCCTATGAGTGAAATCACTGGGTCAAATGATAGCTCTATGTTCAACTTTTTGAGGAACTGCTTAGGCTGTTTCTCAAAGTGGTTACACAATTTTACATTCCCACCAGCAGAGTATAAAGATTCTATTTTCTTCACGTCCTCTCTAACACTTGTTATTTTTCCATTAAATTATAGCCATCCTAGTGGGTGGGAAATAGTATCTCACTGTGGTTGTGAATTCTGTTTTCTGATGACTAATATAATTTCTATACATTTTTAAAAACTTTTTTTCCTTTGGTGTTGTGGTTGTCATCCAGGATTATATAATAATCATTGCCCCTCCCTTGAACTTACGCTTTTATTTTTCAACTTTTAACATTTTAGTTCATTTGGAGTTTACCTTGGCATATAGTATGAGGCAGAATGCTTTTAATTTTTTTCCAGTTATTTGTTCCAATGCTTTTACATTGTTAGCATAAGTACCCTTTCATTCTTCTTTAAAAAATTTATTTTCTATTCTCATATATTTATTTTTTAAATGAAATTTTAGTATAATTTTCTTCAGTCCCTGCCTCCTCTCTGTCCCTGCCCCAAAAATCTCATTGACATTTTGATTATACTTACATTAAAAATATAAATAGAAAAGGGAATATTAAAATCTATACAATACTGTTTTTTTTTTAATCCAGGAATAGGATTATGTCTCTTCATTTATGAAAATCTTCTTTTAGGATTCTCCAAGTAAAGTTTTGTAGAAAATTTTTTCTTAAAGATCTTGCACATTTTTTGTTTAACTTATTTTAGGAAATTAAAAATTTTAATTTACATTACAAATAGAAATATTATTTAGCATTGCATATGTTCTTCGATAATATACTTGTATAAAACTTGTACAGAAAATCCAAAACATTAATGAACTGAATAAAATAAAGAAAATCCTGCACTTCTCAAGCCCTTTTTTCATCAATAGCCACTGCTATCTGCTGTAAATTTGGTGTAATCCCTCCAAATGTTTTTCATGCACATATGTAGAGAGTGTGTTTTATTTTACTAAATAATATCATATAATATAAAAGTTTCTGTAACTAATTTTTAAAACTTAATAATCATGTAAATCTTTTACACCAGTATCTAAAGTTCTCCCTCTTTCTTTTTAGAAAACAATGGACCAGTATTCATTTAGCTGCTCCCATGCTCACGGTCAGGTTGTTTCCAGTGTTTTGATATTATGAACAATGCTGCTCTAAACATCCCAAGAGTGTCCTGTATATTACATCTTGCTGCACTTTTCTGCAGGACAGAATGTGACACACACTACCACAATGCCCTACAAGTGCTCTCCTTCTGTGTAAACAAATCATCTGCCCAAAACTATTCTTATTATACCCATTTTACAGATGAGAAAACAAAGAAAGGTACAGACAGGTTAAGCAGATGTATAATTTACGTTCTTATTAACAATGAATGGGAGTACCTGTCTTCCTGCACCCTACCTAATATTAGATATTACAGCTCTTTTAATTTTTTGTTAGTATGAGAAATGAAAATTATATTTCATTTTAATTTGCAATTATTGGATTACTAGTGAGACTGAGCTTCTCTTTACACTTATTGGTATTTACATATTTTTTCTTTGGCTCATCAGTTCATATCAGTTGACCAGTTTTCTACAGGGGCTTTCTTTTTATTTGCAAGAGCCTTTTATATGGTTAGAATATTAACCATTTCCCTATTAAATAGGTTACAAATATCTTTTCCACTTGCCTTTTAACTTTATTTATAGTACCTTTTATCATTCAGAAATTAACACTTTTTTGTAATAAAGCCTTTTTTTGGGGGGGGCGGTGAATAGAGGTCTATACTTTCTAAGGCCTCTCCTACTACAAGATTATTAAGAATATTCTTCTATATTTTATTCAAGTACTTTTATCCTTTTATTTTTTACATTCATATTTTTGATTTATCTGCAATTAATTAAATGCCTGGTGTCAGATGGAACTCTGATGAATTTTTTTCCCAGTTAATTGGTTTTTCCAAACCTATGTTTTGAATTGTCCTTCCTTTTGTTATAGGCCTTGCATAGGTGGGTGGGTTTTTAAAAGCCCTTGTCCCCCTCATTAATTTGTCTAATCCTATATTAGGCTGAGCCTTGGTAGCTTTATAACATGTCTTAGTAGTAGTGAACATCCCAAGGCTAATCCTCATTATTCTGCAAAACTTCCTCTGAAGTTGTACACCCTAATTCTAGTCTGCCAGTGTTTTAGTCTTACCTTTTTCAATGTCAGAAATGACACTAGATCTAAAATAATGTGTCCTTACCTCCTACTGCCCATAATGAGTGTGCATCGTCGGCTCTCCCATACTTTTGCTTTCCTCCATGCCTCCTCAGTATTATTGAAATCATCTACAATTTTAGTTTCTGATTGTTTTAAAACATTAGTTCTATTATGTTTTAAGAATCATTTATATAAATTGCATTTAACTTCTCAATTATGTTGTCAGTAGTTAAGTGTATAAATGTTTCTGGCTTCATTGCCTGTCAGTCTCTCGAATACCACATCATCTCACTCTTGACTTCTTGATTTTGTTTCATTTTTGTCTGGAGAGCTTTCTTGAGTAATGTTTCCCGAAAGGGTCTGTGGGTGGCATACTTTCTTAGCCTTTGTAAGTCTGAAAATATTTGCCCTTTTTCTGAGTAGAGAATTCTAAACTAACAGTCCTTCCCCTCCAGCAGCTCTCCTCTGTCCCAGCATCCAGCATTCTGACAAGCGCAGTGCTCCCTCAATGCTCTAACATTTCTTTATGGAAAGGAGCAGGATTTCTCTTTCTAATCTTTGGAATTTAGAAATTTCATCAGATTATTTCTAATTGTTCTCTTTTGCTAATTTTTCCTAGTACTAACTTCAGCCCCTTCAGTCTGAAGACTCAAGTCTTCCCTCAGCTTGGGGAAATTTTTTATTAATTTTTGAAATTGTGTATTTTCTTCTATGTGTTCAATGTCCTCTTTCTGGATTTCCTACTACAAATAATAAAATAATATACATAGAATAATGGCACCTAATATTTATCAAATGTGCTTTTTCCTTCTGCTATAACATGTCATCTGCCCAACACTATTGTTATTTCATAGATGAAGAAACGAAGGATCAGAGTGGTTAAGTAGGTTGTACAGGTCTCATAGCTAGAAGGCGTAGGCCTTGATCTGAACCCAGATGTCTGACTCCAGAGCCCTTGTTCTTAGCCACTACACTATACTCCCTGCTTGTCAAATCCAACCCTGACTGCAGTACCCTTCAGTAAAAATGTGACTGTTGACAGTGGGAAAAGACATGGGTGCTAGAATCATGGAAGTGAAACTGATTAGGAGACTAAGGACCAGAGAGGAGATGGGATCATCAAAGGTTCCCCAGTGAATTAAGAGTTGGGAATCTTCCCCTTCCTCCCTTTCCCTCAGTTCAGCCGCCCCCTTCAGGCCTCATCGCTGTCCCTGGGACTACTGTATGCCAAACTGTGAAGCTCCCTGTTCCTTCTTCTGTCCCTTTAGTTGCCTCTCTAAAAGGTAGCCAAGATGACTTTTTCTAAAGAGCAAACCTGGTCACTTTCTCACTATGGAATATTTGTTGAATAACTGTATGGGTGAACAAATAATTTCAAGGTGTCTATTGTATGTCAGACACCGTGCTAAGTACTGGTGATACAGTATGCATTAGTCAGGAATCTTCCAGTTGCAAGTGATATGAACCCAGCTGAAATTAGCTTCAGCCAGGAAATGGAATTTATGGGATGAGGGAGGGCAGCCTTCAGGCATAGCTGGGTTCAGGGCCTTGAGCAATATCACCACTTCCTCCTTCTTTGGTTCTACCTGCTTATGTGTTAGTTCACTCTTTTAGTGGTGGCATTATAGCTGCCAGAAGTACCAAGATTATGGCCTCTGATCTGATGGCCTGAGCTTAGGCCCAACCGTCCAAGTAGGGGGTGGACTTGGGGGCATGTGTGGGTGAACTGCATCTAGCAGCCAAGGTTACAGTGCTGTCCTCCACATACCTGAGTTAGTTACTCTTTGCTGAACACTTCCCAGGAACTCGGGTAATCAAGACACAGCCTGTCCCTGGAGCTGGCACAAGCATAGTACGTTGAGGATTGCTCCCAAAAGCCTGAAATCTCAGGCCAGCATGTGGATGATTGGACTGGAGCCAGAAAGGGAGATGGTCATGGCTCTTGGCCATATTGTGCTGCTACAGCTGCCCAAGGTCAAGCTGAGGCTAGTGAGGTGACTGCGATGTGTGCCCCAGACTGGAGAAGAATCTAGCCAGCAATAGCTCTCGGGGCCAGCTCTCCAGGGGAACATTTGGTCTCCTGGCTTTCACTGCATATGGGCTTCTCCTTGCTATGACTGGGAGCTACAGTTCCCATGAGCAGGCTGGGAATGTCCTTGCTGCCTGAAGTTGCCAAGGAGGAGGCAGATGGCAAGTGGAGAGATTTTTCTAGAACGTGAGTTGGGGACAGAGCATATAGGTTAGGAGTATTGGCATTGGAGCTGTACTGCCTGTTTGCCATTTCTTTTGCCATGTAACTTTCCTGTACCTTGGTTCTCCCACCTGTAAGATGGGGCGATGATAACAGCCTATTGCTCAGTAACTTCATGATTATCAGCTATTACTATACGCCAGGTACCATGTTAGGCCCTCATCTGTTAGACCCTTGACAGATACCATCACATTTAACTTTACTGTTTAATCTAACCCTGTTAAGGTAAATTCTGTCCTTTCACAGATGATAGCTATGACAACGACAGCACAACAATGATGATCTTATTTATGAGCACTTACCATGTGCCAGGCATTTCACACACACCACCTCGTTTAGTCCCCACAGGCCCCATTGTACTGACCTGGTGACTGAGACTCAGAGCTATTAAAGTGAGCTGCCCAAGATAACTCACACTCAGAGTTTTTGGACTCCAAAGCCTGAGCTCTTTCTAAATACCACTGACTGAAACTATTACTTTAGTGGGAGAGCTCAGAGGCATCTGGGACTGACCATTGAAGGAGAGGGGTGGGACTCAGGCATCCCTGTGTGGTCTCATTTTAGAGATACACCTCTGAGGCTAAGAAGGGGGAAGGGACTTGCCCTGGGATCTGCACACTAGAAGCCAGACCTCTTTGTGAGTTTGAACCTGAAGATACCTGCTCTGTCCCTCTTCACCTTACCACTTGCAGTGTGTGCCCCAACACCAAGGCAAGTGCCACCAGGAAGAGCTAGGTGTATGCCCGTAGCAAGCAGTGGGAGACTGTGTCCCCTGCCCTGGTGTTAGGGTTATAGAGGCCAGACAGTCCCTGCTTGCAGCATCAGTGCCAGCGTCAACCATGCTCACTTTCCAAGTCAGATCCCAGGAGCAGGCTGCTTCCCTGTCAGTCTGTGTCCATAGTTCTGAGCACAGCCTCTAGCACACAGTAGGGATCCAGTGGCTATTAATATAATGAATCAATGTTTCTTGATGGACTCTGGTGGGAGGGCCTTTTAGCATGGAGCCTGTAGACCCCCAAATCAGGGCTATGAGACCCAGTGAGTAAAAGCCCAGAACTTCCTAAGTAGGTTAGCAATTCAAAGGATCGGCTGGTGGGAGGACACAGATAATTCTCCAGTTTCATAGGGAAGCTCAGGGTCATAACTCTTTTCTGTAGCAGGTTGGGGCAGAGGCAGGTCTCTGTAGAAGCTGGGGCTGGTGTGTCCCGGCTCAGGCTTGCATTACCCTAGACAGCCAAGCTCAGGCCTGGCCTTTTCATTGTCCAGGGGTAATGGAAACCTGAGCAGCTGCTGGTGGGGGCTGGGGGTGGTCTTAGTCCCTCACACGCTCTGGAATTCCTAGGACCACACCTCTCCTTGGCTTGTGCTGTTTCTGCCATGGCAGCAACCTCCTCCTCCCCAGTCCGGAACAAAATCACAGTGGACTTTGGATCAAAAGCCAGGATGGGGAAGTTCATTAAAGCCTTGGCAGGTACCTTCCTTCTTTGAGGAGGGCATTGCCAAGGCTCGGCCTCCCCCAGGTGCTGTCTGTAGGGGAAAGGTGGGTGGGTTTCATCTGTGCAGGGCTCGTGGTAGAATCTTGGGGACACAAACCTGGGAGTACCAGGCTTAATGCAGTGGAGGCAGTAAGGGAAGATGGTGGAAACCTTGCTTTGGTACAGGCTGTAGAAGAGTGGCCCATCAGGGGTGTCTGGGTTGCTTCCTGCTGCTGCCTTGAATCCCTAGGGCCTTGTCTAATCCTTGGGTTCTGCCTGAGGGAGCTGTACCTGAAGACATGAGGTGTACACACACTGGATCCCTGCTGACCCTCCCTAGTCCCAGTGCTGGAAGCCGCTGCCAGCCAGCCCGCTTTTCAGTATAGCTGAGGGGCTCATCTGTTCCATAGGCTGCCTGTACAGTAGTGCAGGGCAGAGTGGAAAGTAGATTGGGCTTGATGATGTGAAGCAATGCACTTGCTAGTGTGTGACCTTGAGCAGGTTTCCTAATATCTCTATGCTCTGTTTACTGATCTATAAAATGGAGAAGTAGACCTTATATCTGGCCAGGTTATGAAGATTTAATGAGTTAATAACCAGGGAGTGCTTTGAGCAGTGCTGATACACAGTAAGTGTCAAAGAAGTATTTGGTAAATAAAATGTGTAGATCAGTAAATGGGGCCCAGGCCCTGGGGGCCCAGGTGCCAATCTGCATGGCCTATGGGGCATTTAGATCTTGCTGCTCCTTAGATCCCAATTACTCCTATACTGAACAGCATCTTCACTTATGTGGGTCTGAGAGGCATTCGGATGTGATGGAAGGAGCACGGGACTAGGAGACTGCGGTCTCTGGTCCCAGCCCTGCCACTTTTGGAAAAGTCACTTTCCCTCTCTGGACTGCAGTTTCACTGGCTGTAAATGGAGAATAAGAGGGAAGATCTTCCAGGGCCCTCTGAGTTAGAGAGCCTGGCTGTCAGAGACTACTCCATCCTGCCTCAGGCTGTGCACTGCAAGAGCCCACCCGCTCCTCTGATTCGTGTCTGGAACTATGCGGAGGCAGAAAGCAGAGGCTGCCTGGGGTCTCCCACTAGATGCTCTCCCAGCCTGGCAGGAACCTGAGAACGTTGACTGCTCCGCCCTTTCCTGATGAAACTTGTGGTCCAGAGCATTGATGGATGCATTCTGGATCTGCTTTGGACCCAGCGCCCTGTGCTGGCAGAGCTGCTCTGCCCATCGTGGCACAGTGTCTAATTATGGACTCATTAATCTGGCCGCGTGGCTGATGTCTGCCTCCCTCACTGGATACTCAGCCTTGTGAGTTCAGAGCCCAGTCCCCAGGGCCCAGCGCAGAGCCTGACACATAATTGGTGCTGTGGAACTCCCTTCCATTCAGGCTCTCTTCCCTAAGTCTTATTCCAAGCACCAGAAATTTCATCCTGGAACCCATCGGCCCCACTGAGAATTGGTCATTCCTGTTGGAACTGGCCATTTCCTGAGACTCACTTTCTTAGTTTCCCAGGACAAGGGTGGGCCCTGTTTCCCAGGAGCCTTTAGGATGACAGCCTTCCAATCCGGAAACTTCCGGCAAGAACTGCCCTGGCTCTGCCTCCAGGGACAAGACAAAGCGCTGATTAGAGTTTGTAAGTTCCTGACTTGATAAGGGCTGTTCTGAGGCAACCCTGATTAAGGATTTTTACTTATACTGGCATGCATGCATATGCTTGTATGTGTGAGAAAGACAGGAATAGAGTCAGACAGATAGGGGCCAGGAGACAGGCAAAGACTGACATTTGGAGACATTGAGACTAGTAATAGGGAGGGCAGGGGCCAGAGGGACAGTACTTCAGCCCAGGGTGGCCAAGATTGGGTGGGGTGGGAAAGAGGATGGGGCTCTTCCTGCCAATGTCTCAGGGTGCCTGCCACTCCAGTAGTAAGTGTATTCAGGTTGGAGCTGACTATGGGATGGGCACCCCCCAGCCTGAGCCCCAGGCACAGCCCAAGGTGTGTTGGTTGACATCAGGCAACCAACTGCAGTAGCCATAGCTATGGCACCAAACAGCTCTGTGCCGACAAAGCAGCTTCTTGCAGTGGTGGGGCAGCACGGTGGCTAGGAGTGGGCACCCTGAGGTTGGACCGAGCGCTCTTCAGTCCTGGCTCCACAGCCAGAGCTACTTGTGTGACCGTGGGCAACTTCTTCTGCCATCCTCTACCTCAAGTCCTTCATCTATAAATAAAGCACTAATAGTCAATGCTTGACAAGGTGCTCGTGGGGATTAAACGAATCAATGAAAGCCAAGCTCTCAGAATAGTGCCTGGTATGAGATCACTGAATCATCTATTAATCCCACAGGTGGGCAGGTCAAGGGTTGTCAGTCCCAATTTACAGTTGAGGAAACCAAGGGTTAGAGTGGGCAGGGACTTGCTCAGTGAACCCAGCCAATGAGAGCTGCAGCTAGAACTAGAAGTGGGAACCCTCACCTCCTAAACCTGTACTCTTTTCTCTGCCTCCCCATGGTCCCTCTGTTTGCGATGTCTCCTTCACTTGTGGCCCTCACTCTTGGGCTGTTGTAATGTGTCATCAGAGGAAGCCCCAAGCTCTGTCCATCTCCGATCCCCCAGAGTTTGGTGCACACAATAGCGCTAAATCAAAGAGTGTGTCAGTTTGCACTGGCTGGGGCTGCTGGGAGGTGACTTGGAGCAGCCGCTCCCCCACCCCGGGGCAGTGGCATTCTCAGAGTCAGCCTGTGTTGGCTCTGGGACCCTGAGTTGAATTGCAGCCACCCACTGGGATGAGAGCAGCTTGGGCGTGGGGGTGTGGTGGGGGAAGCCTCAGTGATTGGCTCTGGCAGGACAGAGCGGTGGCCAGTGGTTTTGTGCTGCCCCCGCAGGGGGAGCCCTTAGGATGTGAGTGGGGTGCAGCCGGCTCGGGATCCCAGTGCCAGAGAGTGCTGCTGTGAGTGATGGATGCCTCTACCGTTAGAGCTGCACTTCGGGGGCCAGCCTGGGTCCTGAGGAGGGGCGGCAGGGGAGCAGGAGCCCACGAGTGTGAGGGTATAACCCAGGAGCTGGCTGGGCCCCTCGAAGGCTGAAGGACCAGCTGGCTGAGGACTCTTTCTCAAGACATCCCAGACTCCTTCTTGGATGAAAGTGGCTTGGGAAATCACAGAGTTTTCTATTTGATGGAAGAAAGAAATTCAGTCTCTCTCCAGAGTGGCAGCCGCCGCCGGCTGGACAGGGTGTGTGTTTGGGAAGGGCGCTGGAGGAGGAGGAGGAAGAGGAGGAGGGCAAGGAGGAAGAGGAGGAGGGACGGGTGATGCAAGGGTTTTGAAAATGCTACCTAGATGTGGGAGGTAGAACCTGGTCATTTGGTTCTGCTTTTCCCAGCAGGTATCGCTCCCCTGGGGAACTTGGGTAAGTCCATAAATAGCTCTGCTGACACAAAGGAGCTCTGTCTGGGAAGGCAGCCGCTTGACACGGCCGCCAGGAGCTGCCACCAACACGGCTACCCGCCCGCCCGCCCGTCCGCCTGCAGGAGGAGCTGGGCAGAGACCCGGGCGGGCGGGCTGGCAGAAGCGGCAGCCCCGAGTCGCCTGGCTCCCTGCCGGAGTGTGCTGGGTAGGTGCCTCTGAGACAGGGTGTGTGTTTGGTGGGCGGGTGGGTGGGGGGCTCTGGTCCAGGCCACCCCATGCCCCTGTTTCTATTGTTTCTTCCCCAGGGCAGCCATTGATGGGTATGTTGCAACCCAACTGTGTATTCTGCTCTGAGATAGCTCTGTGTGTGTGTGTGTGTGTGTGTGTGTGTGTGTGTGTGTGTGTGTGTGTGTGGAAGGGGGCCCCTGCAGGGTAGGGCCATGCTTCCACTGTGTGTTGCCTTCCACTTTCAGGCTGGTCAGCCAGCATTTCCCTCTGGGAGAAAGGAATGTTTAGTGACTAGAAGTGGGGACACTGCCTGGGGAGGGAGCGTTCCGCTTGTGGTGTTGGTGATTGTGTAAGGGATGCTGACTGCACACCCCCAGGGATGGCTGCTCTTGCCTAGTTCCAAGTCAGGGAAGGAGGTGGGTCTCAGGGGCTTGTCCCTGGGGGGTGTTGCCTCTGATCCCTGAGACTTTTGCTAAAATGTCCACTGGGAGCACAGCAGGGATGCTCTGTCTCCCGGGCCCTTCGGGAAAGGTGTTGCACCTGCTCCCCTGGCTCCAGTTGAGACCCGTAAGGAAGAAGGTCATGGTTAGGGACCTGCTCACCCCACAGTGCCACTGTAAACAGACAGAGGCCAATTCTTTTCTCAACTTGGAAGCCCTATGTTTCTACTCTTGTCCTGAGGTGTCCAGGAAGAGTCCTGGCACCTGGGACCTCAGGACCAAGGAAGAGCCTGGGTCCAGAGACGGCAGGAGCATGTCCAGCTTCACACAGCAAGTCTGTGTTCACATCTGCCTCCTGGAACAGTGAGGACAGGATATGTGGGTGCCATTACCCCAACCTGAGCTATGTAATTCAGCTGTGCATCTGGCTCTCTTGGCTTGAGATGCCTAGATCAGTATGGGGCCACCAGGCCCCTCACTGAAAACTTTCCACATCCTGCTACCCTCAGGCCCTATGGCTGGGGGCTACCAGGTTCCCTTCTCAAGATGGCTGGAGTGGGTGTATCTCCTGGAAGGAAGGAGCTGCCCCACCAATGCCCGCAGGATCCCAGCCAGGGCACTGCAGCCATAGTCAAAGTTTCCACCAGGGCCCCTGGAGTCCTCTATGCCTAGCCAAGGAGCACCTCCCATCTTGCTCAGCCCAAGCACGTGGCATGGCTTAGCCCAGGGTGGACCCTTCAGGGAGCCAAGCTCCACAGCAGGGCTCGCTCCAGGCCCAGCCTGGCATCTGAAGCAGCAGGAAGATGGTGAAGATGGAGGCGGCTGAGGGGAGCGCCCTGTTGGGACGTCTCTAGGGCTTTGATGAGGCTTCTGATTATGAGTCGCTGGTATCAAGGAAACCACCTCACTCCCAGCTTTCTTACTTTTGCACATGTTTCTGCTCAGTGGAAAGCCCTTCTCTTCTATCCTCTCCAGGTCTTAATCCCACCCAGACTGTCACAACTAGGGCAGTTACTCTAGCTGCAATGTCTGTCCATTGGTGGTGGCACCCATGGTGGTTGCTTTATGTCCTATTTATGTGGGATCTGGGGCTCAGGGCATGGGAGGAAAGGGCTAGGATAGGTTTTACTTGAGGATAAGCACTGATGTCCAAATCGACTCTCTGCCCATCTCCTAGCTCTGCCTGGTAGAAAGTGGGCATGACCAACTTGAGGTTCTGGCAAAGAATCCTTTTGGAGCAGCTGCTCCCCCACCCTGGGGGCAGTGGCATTCTCAGAGTCAGCCTGTGTTGGCTATGGGACCCTGAGTTGAATTGCAGCCACCCACTGGGATGAGAGCAGCTTGGATGTGGGGGTCTGGTAGGGAAGCCTCAGTGATTGTCTCTGCTGACACATGTCAGTGTTGCTTCCACAGAATCAAGAGGTTGGAGGATGGAATAGACAGGAAGTGAAGCAGGGAGACTCTTGGCTTCAGCTTGGATGAGGCCACAGAGAGAACCCACCCACAGGTCATGCTGGGCTGGCATGGTGTTCACACCATGGCCTGGGCCAGGGAGGGTGGAAGAGGTCTGAATGCAATGCTCACGGTCCTTTGCACAGACTCCAGTAGCTTGGAGCACAGTTTGGGCCTCCTTCAGATGGTGCCAACCAAGGAGGTGGATCTGGGGGTGGCCAGTGGTCTCTCTGGCTCCCCCAGAAGTGGCACAGCTGAGGATGGGAGTGCCGATGCCCAGCTGGCTTTCTGGAGATCCTTAGAACTTTTTCTAGTTGATCTCCAAGGCCCTGGAGATGGCTGAGTCTGTTTGCTCTGGACATAGCAGGGGACTGAGGCAGGGGAGCAAGCACTTGCTTGAAACTTCGAGCTTGCTTGTAACTATATGCAACTCAGCAGCACGGTGGGGATAAGACCCAGGTCTCCGGCTCCCCAGCTCGGGTGTCTCCGTGTGTCACACCAACTGGATGACTCAGAGTACCTGGCTTTCGTCTTGGTTCTCCTTTTTTTTTTTGGACTCCTCAGTGACACGTTCCTTTCTAGGATCTCTGGGTTTACTGGCGAGAGCCTGGCTCTCCTCTGAAAAGGCAGTGTGTGCAGTAGAGAAAGCCTTTGGCCAATAGGCTGGAGACTGAAGCACGTTCTAGTCCCTGCTCACTGGAGGATCTCAGGCAAAGACGTTTTTTTCCCCTCTGGTTCAGTTTCTCTTTTGGAGCAACCAGGGACTGGACCAACTATTGCCAAGCCCCTTCCAGCTATCGGTTTCTTTGATTCTCTGTAGACCGTTTCCTCTTCTTTGATTCCGAGAGTCACTGGTCAAGGCCAGGATCTGGCTCAGCAGGGAAGCAGCCTTCAACCTGTTACACAGGCACTTCTCATGCAAGTTAGAGCTGGGGCTGAGGCTGGGATGTTTGTTGTTGTTTGTGGAGCCAGGCTGTTTCCAAGATGTCATTGCTCAGGGAAAGCCATCATTCCTCCCAGGGATACACAAGGCTGCTTAGGGCTCAGACCGCTCAGCCCAGAGAGGCTAGAGCCACTCACAGCAGGCCAGCCAAGCTCAACCCCAGGGAGCTGCCAACTTCCCCTGCACAGCCAGCTGCACTGAAGCATCAAGATCAGGTTGGAGGTAGGGCAGGATTGGAGAGAGGGGTGCTGGGGCCATGAACCACTTGTGAAATCAAAGCTTCCAGGCATGGAGGAGAGGTGAAGGGGTCCCAGGATACCCTCTTCCTCTGGCAATGGACCTGGGTCATCACTCCAGATATGTGGATAGCTGCCAGGTGTGTCTTTTGCTCCAGATGGCCAGGGTTCTCCCCTCACCCTGCCTGCCATGGGCTAGCCTGCTTGCACCTGGCACCATGGCTCAGGCTGCTGCTGGAGAACTGTCAGTGGCTCCCAACATAGAAAGGCGGCAGGGTTGCAGTAAGTAATATGGAACTGGGCATACTTTCCCCCATGTAGGCAGGGCCCTCCGTGGTATCCTCCTTACCGCTTGGTGGGGCTAGCCTTGGGCTAAGTGTAGAACTCAGGCACTTGGGGGAGAGAGGCAGAGAAGAACTGAGCAGAGCCCCTGGGAGCCAAATGGCTGGCTGTAACCTTGAGAAAAGGCTGGAGGCAGCCAGGCTGACAGACCATGGGGTGGAAGGTGGCATTGTCTTGCCCCTTCACACCTCAAAAGTTGGAACTGATGTCCATCTGGGATATGAAAACCTTCAGTGCTCTGACCTCAGTTAATGAAGTTCGTAGTTCATCCAAAGAGCTTCTCTGTACTTATCCCTCTCTGTCTGCCTCCCTCTTTCCCTCCCTCCCTCACTTCCTTCCTTCCTCATGTGTTTAAAATCTACTATGTAGCATGCATTAGCGAGTACTGGAAGTATAGACATAAAAGACCCAATATTTAATCTAGTGTCATGATAGGCATGTAATAGATGGTAACAACACATCTTTGATGGGGAGGCTTGGGGAAGGAGCTGTGAGAACCCTGGGGAAGCTTTGAATCCAACTTGGGAGCCTCAGTGAAGCAGCTTCCTGCAGGAGGCGAGGCTCAATCTGGTTGCATAGACACTTGTTCATTGAAGGAACAGGTCACCATCCTGGTCTGTCTGTACCCCCCCACACCCGAGGTGTACATATGATTCCTGCCTGGCCACAGATATCACCTGTGTGTATCCAGCCACATGTAACGTCTTATCCCGGGGAGGCTGCATGATGTGTTGCATGTAAGTGTGTGGGCTCTGGGCTTGAGGCAGACTCTCCCACCTCACGGTTGCGTGCCCTTGGCCAAGACACTGAACCTCTCCATGCCTCTACTTCCTCAGGCAATGGCCCAAGTCCATCAGGGTTAAACAAGATGATGCATGTACCTGGAATGCTTCATGCACACTGACATGGCATCGTGCTAGCAGCGGGAGTGCACTAGCATCTTAATTAATGGTAACTGTTATTGGTGTGGGTGAAGTGAGGCTCTTGGCATGGGGTCTGGCACAGAGCGGGCATTCAGTACACGGGAGGGAGGTGGTGCAGCAGCTTTCTGTAGAGGGGTAGTCAGTTGGAATGTGTGTCAGAGACATGTACAAATGAAAGGGGCTCATGGAGGAAGGAGCGACTGCCTCAACCCAGGGGGCAGGGGAGACACTGGAATGAGGGCTTTTAAAATAAACTTGTAAGTTGAAGTGTAACTAATGTACATACAGAAAGATTAGAAGTATATAGCCTATGAATTTTCACAAGTGGGCACACCCTCCAGGTCAAGAAATAGAACCTTCTAGTACCCCAAGAAACCCCTTCTTGTGTCCCCTTTCAGTTATTACTGTCTCAGAGGTAACTCCTTTTCTGACTTCTCTCATTGATTAGTGTTGCCTGTTTTTGAACATTGTACACATGGAACCATTGATATGTGTTCTTTGATGCTGACTTCTTTCCATCAGCATTCCGATGGCAAGATTCGTTTATGTTATTATATGAAGTTTTATTTTATTCATTGTCATGGCTGTATAGTATGTTCATTGTGTGGATATACCACAGTTTATCCATTCTACTATTGATGGATATTTGGGTTGTTACCAGTTGGAGGTTATAATGAATAGTGCTGCTATGAATATTCTTGTACATGTCTTTTGATGCACTAGATATACTTTTCTATTGGGTAAATACCTAAGTTTGCAATTGCTGAGTCATAAAATTGTATATAATTAGCTTTAGTAGATACCATCATATAATTTTCCAAAGTGCTCCACCAGTACACCCTCTTGTTGCTCCACAGTCCTTACCAACATTACTGGTATTAGATATGGTGATATCTACTTGTGGTTTTCATTTTCATTTCCTCGATGACTAATGAGGTCCAATACCTTTTTATACATTGATTGGCCATTTGGATAAGCTTTTTATGCCTGTTCACGTCTTTCTCCCAGTTTTTTTTTATTGGATTGTCTGCTCTTTTTCTTATTGATTTGTGGGAGCTTAAAAATATTCTGGAAAGCATTCATTGGGTACGCACTTCAAATATCTCCTCTCACTTTGTGGCTTTTATTCTCTCTCTTTTAAGGGTATCTTTTGAAGAAAGTTTTAATATAATGAAGTCGAACTTGTCAGTCATGTTCTCTATGGAGAATGCTTTTTTGAATCCTGTTTCTTTGTCTATTATAAAGTTATGGATTTATTCTGTTATCTTCTAAAAATTTAATGGTTTATTTCTCATATTTAGATCTAAAACCCACTTGAAATAGATTCTTATGCATGATGTGATCTAGATGTTGACAATCCTTTTCTCTGAGTGGATATCCAGTTTATTTAAAAGGTCATTCTTTCTCACCATAGGGCAATATCACCTTTGCCAGCAGTCAAGAGCAATACATATGTATGTGAACTGAGTTTTGAAGGATGAATATTAGTTTACCAGATAGATAAGGGTGGGCAGGGTGTTCTAGGTAGGAAGTACAGTAAGCACAGGTTTAGAGGTGCCTGAGAGTAGAGTGTGTTTGGGGAAATACGAATATAGATGACCTTTGAACAGCATGAGGGGTAGGGATGCTGACCCTTTCTTTGCACAGTTGAAAATCCATGTATAACTTGTGACTCCCCCAAAACTTTACTGCTAATAGCCTCCTGTTGACTGGAAACCTTACCAATAATTTAAACAGTCAATAATACATATTTTGCATGTTATATATATATTATATACTGTATTCTAACAGTAGAGTAAGCTGGAGAAAAGAAAATATTATTAAGAAAATCATAAGGCAGAGAAAATACATTTATAGTATTTATTGAAAAAAATCTCATATAAATGGACCTGCACAGTTAAAACCCATGTTGTTCGGGGCAACTGCAGTTCAGACTGGCTGCAGGGAAGAGATGAGAAATGGTGTGGCAGGGAGGTCGGTCAGCAGGGGCAGAACAGGCAGTATAAGGAGCTGGGACTCTCTCAGAGGGACAGAGGGGTTTTAAGCAGAAGAGGAATTTAGTCAGGTTCGTGTGAGGGACATGGGAGAAAGTCCCATGACAGAATGATGATGGGAGGATGAGTCTGGAGCAGACTGTGAACCCAGCCAGATCTAGCCTCTACATCACCCCTCAGCAGAGACAGCGCGTGTCTGCTTCAGGGCGGCAGTGGTACAAGCAGTTGCATGCCTGGGGCCATGAAGAATGACCTTTAGCTACAGGGTTGCCCCTGAGTCCACTGGCCAGATGTCCACTCCAGTGTGTCTTCAAGAGGAAGAGCCTCTTTTCCCCCTCAAGTGCCTTGAAGGAGGAGATATTTAGGAACTAGGGCAGACAGGCAAGGCCAGGGGGTCTCTGGAGATGAGGTGCTTTCTGCTTCTCCTGCCATCGATGCACAAACAGGGAGAGCTGGCCACACCTTGGGCCCTGTGATCCGACTCCTCCAGGCTGGCTGAGATTCAGAGCTGGACAAACTCCCTCTAGGAGAGTGTGGCCCTGAGAGGGTAGTAACTTGACCCAGGCCACATGGTAAGCCATCCTGACCTGGCCTACGAGAAGCTGAGTCCCTCTAGGGCCTTTGGTAGGGGCCTTGGTATCCTCCCGCAAAACTGCAGATAATGGTGCCTCCACCCTCGGGCTGTTATAAGGGTCAGAATGAGTCAGGTGCCCTCTCCCAGAGTGGGATCCAGGGGAGTTTGCTGATGATGTTGAAGATGATGATGAGGGTGATAATTATGACTGCAGGAATCGTGAATGTTTATTGAGTACCTACTGTGTACCAGGCCCCTTTATGTGGATTGTCTCCCAACCACACTATGATATGGGTACTTGATAACTCGTTTCACCACTTTACAGATAAGGACAAAGCCTTGATGAGGTTAAACAGCCTGGCCAAAAGCACTGAGCTAGGAGGTGGCAGAGCCAAGATTTGAACCCAGATTTGTCTGTCTCCAGACCCCAGTTCTTCATCAGCAATAGGTTTTCCTCTAACCACCCCAGCTCTGAAGGTGCTCCCTCTCCTCTGAGCTGTTGCTTTGAGTTGAGTCGTAGATTTCGGTGCCCACTATGACAAAGAGTTGGGCAGTACAGAGGAAGGGCACAGTGGGCTGAGCACACGTGCACCAGGCCCTGCCTCCTGCCCCCCAGTGGCCCTGTGAGGTTGGCGTCACATTGAGTCAGCCACACAGTTAAGAGTCAGCCCCAGGCCTGCCTGATTCCACATCCTGGGCTCATGACCGCAGTGCTGTCTGTGCCCTTCCCTGGGGTCCTCCTAGCTTTGGCAGAGCTTTTTTGTGTGACCAACCTAGTATAGATATCACAGAGAGGCCACACATTTCTAGCTTTGCCAGTGAAGTGGTCCTGGGAAGGCGAGAATTTGGGAGGGTCATCAGGTGTATGGAATTCTTTACTACCTCTTCCCCCTCCAGGTGACTTGGACATCTGTCCCTCAATCTCTACCACTTTGGGGGTAAGAGCAAGACCCCTGCATCTGGTACTGCTCACCATGCCTAGCATAATGCTTGGCCCAGGTGTATGCTTGGTAGTCTTTTGAAGGAAGAGAGGGAGGGAGGGCAAGAGAAAAAGCAGTGAAGGGGGCAGGAAAGTAGATCATGGGGTAGTAGAAAGAGCAGAGCTTTGGAGCCAGGCAGACCATGGTTTTAATCCTGACACCTCTACTTACTTCTTTTTGATCTTGCACAAGTCATTTAACCTCTCTGAGCCCCAGTTTTTTTATTTGCAAAATGGGCCATTGATATGGACCTCACAGAGCTGCCGGAAGTGAGAGAGTATATCTAAAGTAACTGTCAGAGTACCTGGTGTCTAGTTGATGCTCCATTAATGTTCTCTTCCCCTCTTCCTCTATCTTTTTCATCATTTCCCCCACCCACCACCTCTAGCTCCATCTTCCCTATCTTTACAGCACCAAGTTTACATTGCTTTAAGGGCAAAGTTCGAATTCCTTAATATATCCATGCTTCTGCTCCATGGAACCACCCACGCTTCTTTGAATGTTCCATGCTATCTCTGGCTTCAGCCTGGATATCTTTTCCCATCCCTTTCCTCATTACTCCTCCAAGAGCCATCCCAGTCTTTCCTGCTGCCTCTGTGCTTCCATAGCCGCCTAGGCCGGTGACAGGTGGGTGGGAGATCGCCTTGGCCCTTGACCTGGTTCTACCTAGTGCCTTCAGTGAAGGGAATGTGTCTTGCCACTGTTTGGCTCCATTGCCCGCACAGGCCTGGCTCATGGCTGGGGCTCGGTAGGTATTTGCTGAGTAACTCTGGGGGTGGGGGTGAGTAAGCCAGAGACTCAATCCCAATGAGCCGAAGCAGGTCCTGCCCAGGGCCATCAGAGCAGGGCAGGCCAGGTGTTGGCAGGAGAGCAGAGCCCTCTAGCCAGGCCATCCCAGGGAGCATTTAGCTAGCTTCCGAGGGATGATCAGGAAATGGGCTTGAGGAGGTAGAGATAATAGGGAAATTTTCTCTCAGGCAGAGAAAGAGAGTGCCAGGTGGGAAGGGATATGGTAGAGCCTGCAGGTGAACTGGTTCCTGAGCAAAGAGCCAGGGTGGGGCAGGTGCTCTTCTTCTGACAGAGGCCTCAGTCACCACAGGGACAGGAAGAGGCTGGGGGAAACCCCTGCTTTCAGCTCTCATGCCTTTCAGATGAGAAGAGAGCTGGAGGTATGGAGGGGGTCTCTGGGGCTGTGCGGTGGGGAGCAGGGACTGTGAATCGAGCCCCTCTCACCCGTCTCCCACCCGCCATTCAGTGAAGCGGTGGATGAGAGTCCCTGGAGAAGAAGGGGCTTGGCGAGGTGCTGACAGAGCTGAGTTCTGGAAACCCAGTACTTGGGAGCTGCCGCCTCCTGCCCAGTGAGAGGCTGGGCATCCGGGAGGGTGTTGGACATCTCAGCAGGCTCCAAAAGCCAGGCCTCAGGGTATATCCTTCTGGCTCAGCCCCATGGTAGTGCCAAGAATAGGGAAGGCTCCTAAGAGGAGTTTCCTCTCTTCTCTTGCCTCAGGGCGTCCTCTTCTCATACCTCAGGGATTCCTCTTCCCTGTGTGTGGGCTTTGCCCTGAGAGTTTATGAACTGGGTGAGCTACTTCTCTGAGCCTCAGTGTTCAGGTTGAATGAGTACGCTCCCTGCTGTGGCCTGTCATGCTCCCGAGCCCGTGAGAGACCCTTGAGTTTTTGTGCTATCCTTTAGGGACAGAGAATTTTCAGTTTGCAGTCCAATTCCTTCTTCTCACTCATCCTGCAGTGGCCCTCTGTTTCTAGGGAGCATGAGTGCATAGCTGACTCCAGCAGGCTTGCCAGCTCCCCATCCTGGGACAAAGGCTGCTGAGGTCATGCCTCTTCTCGTGGGCTTCCCATTACAGACAGAGCAGTATCCCATACGAAGTTCTGGTCTGGATTCTATCTACATACTGTAGTGTGACCTTGGGCATGTCACTTACCCTCTCTGGGCCTTACCTCATTTGTTAACTGGTGCTGCTCCCCAAAATTATCTGGGGAGTCAGAAAAAAACAAGATGCCTGGGCCCTACTCTTAGGGAACCTCATCCAGTAGATCTGGAACAGGGCCCAAATAGAGATATTTTTAAATATTTCACAGGTGTTTCTACAATGTTCCTCTCTGCTGAGAACCAATAGTCTGGATCAGTCTTTTCTAACTTTAATGTGTAAATTAATCACCTGGGATCTTGGTAAAATGCAGATCCTGATCCAAGAAGTGTAGGTTGAGGCCTACAATTCTGTATGTCATATGAACTGCTGGTGCTTCTGCTGCTGGTTCATGGACCACACTTTAAATAGGAAGAGTCTAGATGGCCCTGTGAAGTCCATTGGATTGCCCATCCATCCACCCATCCACCCATCCATCTATTCACCCATCCATCCATTTATTTATCAAATGAAGGAGTGGTAAGAGATGAGCCTAGAGGGAGGACAGAGCCCAGAGTTTCTCAGGACGATAGAATTTGTGCTTTATCTGGATGCCGCTGGGGAGCCATGTCAGATTTTAAACAGAAGAGTGACAGGGTCAGATTTGCACATAGATGTCTCCCCTGGCACCGTGCAGAGGGATTTAGATGGCTGCTGGGAGGCTGGCATGAATCCCGGTGGGAGATGATGGTTGTCTGGAGGGAGGTGGTGGTAGTGAAGATGGAGAGAATGGAAAAATTATTATTTTAAAAATAATCTTTATTTTTTTAGAGCAGTTTCAGAGATTGAGAAGAAAGTACAGAGAGTTCCCGTATGCTCCTTGGCCCCACACATGCATAAGCTCCTTCAGTGGAATGATTCTTAAGGTTTTACGAGGGACGATTGGGAGGATTTGGTGACTGGCTAGCAGGGTGGAAGTGAAGGAAAAGGAAAGGAGAATGATACTCAGGTCCCTGGCTTGGGCAGCTGGTGGGGGCATCATTGATACAGGGACTCTGAGAAGAGGAAGGGCCTTCAGGGAAGACCACACATTCAGTTTGGGCACATTGAGTTGGGGGCAGTGATGGGGTATCCAGAGGGAGGTCTCCGTCTCCGTGGCTGGGCTCCAGCCACACAGGCACCCTATCCGTTCCACCAGGTGCTAGCCTTCCTGGCTCAGGGCTTTTGCGTCTGCTGTTTCCTCCTGGCCTAGTGAGTGGATTTCAGGCTGGGTGTCATTCCTCAGGGTGGCCTTTGCCACACTCCCCTTTCTTCTCTCTCACAGCACCTTATAGTTTTCCTTCATGTGATGATCACAGTTTGTATGCATTACATGTCTCTGTGGGCGACAGCTTGGTTCATGTCAGTCCTTACTCTCCAGCCTGTAAGCTCTTCAGGGCAGGGATGGTGTCTTTCTCATTCTTCTTTATGTGCACCTTGCTCAGAACCCTGTTTGGGAGCAGCACTGTTCCACGAGAGCTTCACGAATACCTGCTGATGGGACTGGTCTCAGGAGGCAGGTCCGGGCTGGCAGTGAGGACTGGGTGTTGTCAGTGGGCAGATGGTGCAGCCTGGGGAGTGGATGGGTGCCCGAGAAAGCACGCAGGACTGAAACGACAGGGGATGGGTTCCAATGATCAGGCAGTGATGGAGTGATGAAGGGGTCATCGGATCTCTCAGAAGAAATCCAGGGAGAGAGATGTCAAAGCTAAGCGATATGGCAGTGGTCGTGGCTGCCATTTTATGGAGAGCTTCATGTGCCAGCGCGGTGCCGAGCTCTGAGTGTACGGCAGCCCAGTCACTCCTACCACAATACTGTGAGGAGCTATACTAATCCTGTGTTATGGCTGAGGAAACTGAGGCCCAGAGGGGTTACACCTGAGGTCACCCAGCCAGTAAGAGTGAAATCAGGATGAGTTCCCAGAGCTGGCAGCATGAGGCAGGGCTGTGGCTCCAGCCTCTGGATGTCAAGAAGCCAGGCCCAAGGAGCTGGGTCAACACTAAGATGGGAGAGCCTAGTGTCAGCTGAGCAGCTGAGGTTCCTGGAAGCCAGCATTGAACCAAGGATGTAGAAACCAAACCCAGAGCATGCCAATCTTGAAAGAGCAGCCCATCTTAATAGTCAAGCTGGAGGTCAAATGCTTGCCTGGAATCCTAATAGCCCCTTCCTTTCTCCAAGGATTTCCAGTTCACAGAGCACGTTTCTGTCCTTTCTCAGACTTGGTCCTCTTAGCTCTCTGGGACAGCAGTCAGGAGGCATCGTCACCCCATTTTATGGCAGGGAAAACCAGAAGTGCTAGCCTGGGAAATGGTAGAGTGGGGATTGCAGCCCGGGTCTTCTGTTTTAATGTCCAGTGCTCTTTCTGTGAAATCCTAGCTATGTAAGAGCCACCGTGAGATGGACGCAAACCCCAGTTCGCACCCCCTTCAGGCCCCCTCACACCTTGTGCAGGAAGTGGTTTTGAGGGCACATACGGAGTCGGGCATGTGTGGTAGATATGATGAATCATCTCAGCCTGAGAACTGCAGGTTGACTCTGGGGTCAGCCGGCCTGGCTCCACATTTAGTAGCTGTGTGACATTGGCTAGGTCACTTCTAGCAGCCCACTGCCACTCTCAACCCCAACAGCAGGTGGGGATGTCTGGGCTGATGAGACAGAGCTGGTGTGAGTAGGCACTCTGGTGTCATACCTGCCACCCTTCCCCAGCCTGTTCTGAGCCCTGGATTGGATTGGGGAGAGGATTTGATTAGATCCTAAACAGCAGCTCCATTTAGAGGGCCTGGTTCATTTCCTGTGTGCTTCTAGTAGGCGAGACATGGACAGAATTAACCCTGGTCCAGCCAAGCCGAAGAAGTGATGGACAGGAGAAACTCCCCGCAGGAGGGGACAGCCACACCAGTGACTCTAGATCTAGGGCCCTGGGCGAGCAGGCTAGTCTTTCTGGGGTGCCTTGGCTGTATTCTTGTCACCCCAGTTAGTTGCAACGGCTGCCTCCTGGGTATCCCCAGCTGCCTGTGCTTCATCAGAGCATTCACCACGCTTGTTAAAAATAATTGTCTAAACTCTGTTTTTTTCCTGCTCCACTGAGGGCAAGGATTATGTCTCACTTGTCCTCAGCTATCCCACAGGGCCTCACTCAATGCCTGGAGAATGAATAAACACATGTGTATACGCATGCATGCATGTCCCAGTCCCCTACCCCACCCGCTGCTCATACTGCCCTGAGCAGTTGTCATGTAACATGGCTCTGTAGATGTCATTCCTTTGCTCACAGGACAATCCTATGCTTAGCATCTATTGTGTGACATATTCTCTTCTTTGACTCTAATTCTCTCACTTGCCACCCCTGCAACCAGACTTCCGAGGTTTGTTGCATTTGCTCCACAGGTCCCACCTCCCCTTCCCCGCTCTGACGTTCCTACCCCTAGATCTTACAAGGGGAACTCCAGCCTGACCAAACCTGACTGAGCAGCCTGTCCGGGACCACAGAACCGAACCAATGAATCCTGGTCCTTGTTTGCTAGCGTCTACTTGTGTGCGATGGGCCCAGGTTTGGTAGTGCTCAGCCTGCTCCCCCTCCCTCTATACCCCTGGGGTCCCCAAACACTTGTGCATAAGGGAGCAGGGAAAGACCCTTGACCAGGAGACATGACTTCTAATACTGAATCACCCTCCGATTTCTTAGGTAATTCCCTTAACCTCTGGGACCTTGGTTTCCCCATCTTGATAATAAAACTAGACTGATAATATGCACCTTCTGGGCCAGGCCCTGTGGGGACTCACTCCTGTGAGTCCAGTGTGATATGGCTCTGTGTCTCTGAGAGGTTGAGGGGCTCAGCCAGAGCTGCACAGCTGGAAAGTGACACCAACAAGGGGCAAAGCCAAATTCTGACTCTGACATCTGAGCACCAAGCTGTTGGGCCCTCTGAGAGCCCTGCAGTCCTTGGCGGTTTCTCGGCTGCCCCAGGCAGGGGCCTCTGGGGACAAAGGCACTTCCCCTCGATGCTTTGTTTGGTTTGGCCTCAGTTTAGGGCGAAATTGGCAGAGGCAGGCTGACTTGCATTTCTGGTTTTGGGTCTGTTGCTGCACTTTCCCGAAAGGTGGGCGGGCTCAGGCAGGCAGCAGCCACAGTTGGGGCAGGCCTGGGCCCCACCCTCATCTCCCAGGAAAGGGGAAATGCATGGGGTCCCCTCTCAGAGGCCACTCCTTGCCATGCCCTGAGGGCACCGGTTGCTGCTTCCTTCCGTTGGTCCTTCCAGGTGGGGGTGAGCGAACACGTGGGGCACCAGGGAGCTGGCTCCAGCAGCTTGTTTTTCTTGATGGAGAACGCTCCCTGGCGGGTGGGGCCAAGGGCAGGGATCTATCTGGGCTGCTCTGGGGACTGAGATCAGAAGTAGGCTTGTGAAGAAGGAGAGAAAGGCCTGAGGCCCAAGGCTCTAACCCCAGCCCGCTCTGATCTGTGCCTTTGGGCAAATCCCTAGGTCACCATCCAGGCTGGGCCAGCAGTCTTCCTGTCAGTTCAGTGGAGGGTCTCTGTCCTGGGAGCAGCCTGATGAGGTGATGTATAGCCCTTAGTTTCCAGATGAGATTTCTGGAGTGGGGTCCGGGTTTCACAGTCATCAACGCTGATTCTGGGTGTCTGGCTGAGTTTACTTCTAGGGGTCTGTGAGAAAGATGTGCCACCATTTGCAGTCTGTGCTCTCAGCATTTCCCTCCAGATCTAGTCTTTAAGTCACCACCATCGTCCCATTGAGAGCTTTATACTTTCTGTGGTATGCACTCCTGGTTGTCACTTGGGCATGTTGGTTGTTTCATTGAATAGCTGGGGACCTTGAGGCCCAGGGGGTTTAGTGACTGCCTCTGCCTGATCTCCCCGTGTGAATCTGGGTTGGCACCTGCCCCTCTCTGGGCTTAGCCTCCCCCTCTGTGCAATGGGGACTCGAGATCACTGATGTTTCAGAGCCTGAGGCTGTGAGGACCAAGGGCTCCTGGTGGTGTCATCTCCCAGCCGCAGGTGGGATTTCCAGGGCAGGGAGTCCACGGGCTGAGTGGGTACCTGACTTTGGCGGTGCCTAGTAACCAGGCCCTGGCATCATCCTAGAGTCCTCTGAGGCTTCCCTTTCTTTGCTCAGCCACCCTCTCTGCTGAGGAGGCGGGGACTTTCACCTTCATGCTCCCGGGCGGTGGCTGTTACCCACACGGTGCTTTCACATCCGCTCTGGTGCTCCCAGATGCCAGTGTGACCCATAACACGTGTGTGCAGCAGCCTGCAGCTGCCCTGAGCCATGGCTGGCTGCTTACTCCTAGATGTGAGGTCTGGCTGGGGCTTCTCTGGCGCAGACTCCTGAGGGCTAAAAGGGTTTCTCAGGTTGTGGCAGAGGCTTTTAGTCTCTGGGCAGCTGTGCAGCAGTGGATAAGTCACGGCCCTTTGGCTCATCTGTCAAATGGACATTAAGGGTCTCTACAGCAAGAGCTCTTAACCTATGTTCTGGGGGCATGTGCTCCTGAAATTTTTGGCTTGTGTGTGTGTGTGTGTGTGTGTGTGTGTGTGTGTGTGTGTGTGTATTTATGCACACACATTCTCATGTGTCTGTACAGTTCCTGGGTGTGTGTAGCGTCTTTTTCATTAGTTCTAGATGGTTATGGTCTCTTCATGGACGAAACCTGGGCTCTAAATAGTTCTAGCAACAATAAGTCCTTGACTCTGATGAGGGGCCCGAGCCAGGCCTACGACCTGCTTCCTCTGTGTGGCTGTGGCACTGTGGACACTCCTGACCTTCGCTGAGCCCCAGTCTTCATGAGAGGTCGCTGCTTTTCAGACTTCATCAAGGATGCTATTCTTCCCTTTGCACATGAAATGTGTAGGAACCCAGCAAAAACTCTGAGGGTTCTGAGGGTTATGTGCAAGGCAGACAAATGGTTTCTTTTGTGTGTGTGGAACTTTTGAGGTTCCTACAAACAGTTTAAAAGTAACTACGTGGATGATCTCTCAATGAGGTTCCATGTGTCTGTGACATCTGTTTAGTCCAGATGCGGGCAATATTTTGAAGTTACAGTTTCATTCCAGTTTAGTAGTTTCAAAAAGATACTTAAACGTGGAGAGCAAATTCTTATTTGAATGACTCACTAGGAATTAAAAAAGAAAACAACCAACTTTGGTTCAGGTAGAAGATATCTTTTGGTTGGTTCTAAGATCCTCCTGCTTAGTGATTGCTCTGGCTTGGGGCTTGGTTTTGTTCTGGTCCATGAAGGGAGAGACTTCCTGGTCCTCCTTTACTGGTAGAAGTGACCTACAGAAGGACCATGACACTTGTCTTAGAGGGACATTGGGAAGATTATGTAATCATAAGGGTTTACTCTGGCATTGCCCTAATATACAATAGCAGCCCGATAATGGTGGTTTCCTCTCCCTCTTCTCCCCTAAACGACCAACCATGTTTTTGATGTGGCAGAAATTTCAAGCAAAGAGATAAGGCTGGGACCGCTTATATAGCTAAGCCGAAGGGGCTTTCGATTTCCATCTGGTGCTTTGCCTTTCAGACTGTGGGATGCAAGGTGCAGGCTGTGGGCTTCAGGCCACTTTCTGATTTCATTTCAGCCTCTGTAACGTTGGCTGGTGCACAGTACCTAGCATCGCATAGCCTCCCCTTCTGAACCTTTTTTGTTTTCTCTTTGTTTTCCAGATGTTTGAGTCAGAGGCGAATGAGAAGACAGAGATGCCCTTGGAGGAAGGGAAGGGGCCAGGTGCTGAGGACCCCCCACCCAGCAAGGACCCCTCTCCTGGCCAGGAGCTTCCTCCTCCAGGACAAGACCTGCCACCCAGCAAGGACCCCTCTTCTCTCCTGGAACCTTCTCCTGGCCAAGAATCTCCATCCAGCAAAGACTCACCTTCCTCTAAGGAACCGCTTCTAGGCCCAGAACTCTCCCCAAGCAAGGACTCCCCATCATGCCAGGAACCCCCTGCATCCCCAGCCCTCCCTCCCTCCCAGGACCTTCCTGCTAGGCAAGAACCCCCTCCAAGCCAAGACCTCCCTGCCACCCAGGACCCCACCACTCAGGACCTTCCACCATGCCAAGACTTGCCCCCCAGCCAGGGCCCCCTGCCAGCCGAGCCCCTTGCGGAAGAGACCACAAGCTCTGGGGACCTACCTGTGGCCTCCAGGCCGACCTTTGTGATCCCCGAGGTCCGGCTGGATAGTGCCTACAGCCAGGAGGCAGGGGCAGGCGCGGGTAGTTCGGGCGACGAGGGGGACGCAGAAGAGGCTGAGGAAGGAGATGAGGGGGACGAGGGGGAGGAAGACGAGGAAGAAGACACGAGCGATGACAACTATGGCGAGCGGGGCGAGGCCAAGCGCAGCAGCATGATCGAGACCGGCCAGGGCGCGGAGGGCGGCCTCTCGCTCCGCGTGCAGAACTCGCTGCGGCGCCGGACACACAGCGAGGGCAGCCTGCTGCAGGAGCCCCGCGGGCCCTACTTCGCCTCCGACACCACCCTGCACTGCTCCGACGGGGAGGGCGCCACGTCCCCTTGGCCCATGCCTTCGCCCCGCACCCTCAAGAAGGAGCTGGGCCGCAATGGCGGCTCCATGCACCACCTGTCCCTCTTCTTCACGGGCCACAGGAAGGTAAGGAGGCCAAGGGAACAGGGGTGGTGCGTGCATGAGATGCCGCGGTGGGGATGGGTGCAGAAGCCACAGGGAAGAGGCGGTCATTTTATCTCCTGCTCTCTTCTAAGCCTTTTAATGAGCCTTCTGCCTACTTGACAGAGGACAAAACTGAGGCCCGGAGGGACCCAGAAGGCGGAAGCTGGACTTAAACCCGTGACTTTATGACTCCAGAGGGTGTGTTCTTACAGCTCTGTTGTACTGGGGGTCCCCACAGGAAGCAGAACAGGCGTGGCTGAGCCCAGGACACTGTGTATTTGGATCTAGAAGATCTGAGATAGTAGCTAGAGAAAGAGTTACAGTTTAGACTTGGTCCAGGCCTAGCCAGACTAGAAATCCGGCAGCCAGCCACAATGACAACACATGTTTATTCTGTACTGGCATTTGTCTCGGCAATTCACATTAACTCATGAATTCTCGCAATGGCCCTATGAAGCAGATTCCATTGCTGTTCCCTACAAATGAGGAAACCAAGGCACTGAGCACTTATCTCACTTGCACCAGATCACACAATTTATAAATGTTGGGACCAGAATTAGAATCAGGCTCCAGGGCTGGAGTTCTTAACCACCATGCTATTTGCCTCCTGCAAATATTTGTAAATAGAGGAGTAACTGTTTATTGACTTCTTGCTGTGTGCCAGGCTTTGTGCTCTGTGCCACAGCAGGGCCCCAGAAAAGTGCGAGACTGACCTCAGCCTGAGAAGAGTGAGTTATCTGTGTGGGCCAGCAAGGTGGCCTAACAGTGAAATGATTGCACCATGTCCTTGAAGCCCATAAGCCAGCTTGAGTCTGGGTTCTGTCTTTTACTTACTGCGTGGCCTTGAGTGAGTCACTCAGCTCTGCTGAGCCTTAGTGTCCTTCTCCGAAAAGCAGAGATTGATTGCACTCATGTCCTAGGGTGGCTGAGGATGAATGGAAACAGTCTGACATTAGTGCAGACACTAGGCAAATGCTGTCGAGGTGCTAAAAGCCAGTGCAGTGCAAGGTGTTGTTATGATAGCTGTTGTGAGGCTGGACAGGTAGGAGTGGTCAGCTGTCAGTGACCCTCAGAGACCTGGGAGTTCAGGGAAGAGAGACCCGAGAGTCTAAGGCCATCAGGGAAGGCTTCTGGAGAAAGATGCCCCTTAGTTTGGCCTTGAAGGTTGAGCAGGTTTGGAATAAACAGAGAGGATGAGGCAGGCATTCTGTGAGAGAGGACGTGACCTAGACGAAACGGTCCATAGAAGCCAGTTCAGTTAAAGCAGGAGATTCCTCAAATGCAGGGATGGCAGACACATGGCACTCCTGCTGCCATTCTTGCTGCCAGGCCTACGGCAGATGTGACTAATGGATTCCAGCATGCTCTTTATCAAATTGGGGCATGGCCTCAGAAACCTCAGCTTCTCAGCCACTAGCAACTTGGCACTTGAGAGAAAACCTGTGGAAGGGTGGTGGGGCCCCAAATCCAGGCTAGGATCCTCAAGCAAAGATCCTTAAACTTTGGGTCTAGGAATCAGAACTAAATCCTGAAGGAATTGGGTTCAGGTATCAGTTTCCTCATCTGTAGATATATGTGGTTCTCAAACTTTGATGTGCTCCGAAGTCACCAGGAGTTGGTTAGTAATACATAGGTTTCCAAGTGTCCAACCCCAGACTTTTGAAATCAGAATTTCCAGGGAGTGGTGCCCTGACTCTGCATTTTAAACAAGCCCCACAGGAATGTGATGTTTCTCATAGTTTGAGAATCACCATCTTAGGCCATTTCTTGATGCAGCTGTTACAGTAGAGAGTCCAGACCTCTGTCCTACCAAGGTAAGGCCTCAGGCTGACCCCACTTTTCTCTGAAGGGTGGCTGAAGTCCAGGGCCTCTCCACCTGCTTTAGGCACCCCAATGCTGATCCACCCACCAGAACCTTCCAAGTTCTCTCCCCTCCCCCCTTGCTCCAATACAAATATTTATATATAGATAAGTTCACACATTCATGCTTACACTTTTAGTTCCTCAAATTAGTTGACCTCAGATCCTATTTGGGGGCAGATAGTTCTGCCTGGGAGTCCAGCAGGGCAAGGCCAGCTTTCTCTTGTGTCAGCTTCCTCCTTTGGGTGCCCAAAGTTCCCGCTGGCATCCTGTCCTCCCCCGCCTTTTTCTGGCCTTTCTCTTCCTTTCTTCGATTTGAGTCACTGAGCTGGCAGGGCCTCAGAAGCTGCCCCCAGCCCTGTGGTGGCTACTCTTCTGTGTGGCTTACGCTTACCAGGCCTCAAGTCCATCATCAGTCACATGCTGCTCCCTCCAGCCAGCTAACCTACCCTTGTCAAGGGGAGTAAGTTCTAGGCTGGACAAGCACCCTGGTCTTGGTCTATGCCTCACTGGCAGTGGGCCTGGGGCAAATCCTTGCTCCTCGCTGAGCCTCAGTTTCCTCATCAGTGAAATGGGTATGATAATAACATGTCCTTTGTAGTGTTGCTGGGAAGATTAAATAGCCCAACTTAGATAAAGTGTTTAGGGCAGTGCTTGGCACTCAGCTCCCAGTGAGTGCTCCATTGATGGGAATCATATTGACAATGAAGAAGAGGATAGCAACAGTAAGAAGAGGAACAGGGACCCCAGCATTCACCCAGTGCCTCCAGCTCCCTTTCCTAGCCTTCAGGATGCTACTGCAAGGTGGGCCCAGCCATACTCGTCTCACAGCAGGGAGCCTGAGGCCAAGGGAGAAGTGTTTTGTTCCAAACCACGTAGAGTGTGCCTCACCCTTGTCTAGTTCTCTCTAGCTCTGCTCCAGACCCTGCATACCTCATGCCAGTGAGGGCCAGGGGATGGAGACTGGCAGCTGGGGAAGCACATGGGAGGGACAGCCAATGCCGACAGGCAGTGCCAGGCAAAGGGTGAAGAGGAGGTGGGTGAGGTCTTTAGGCTGTGGAGTCAGACAGACCTGGGTTCAAGTCTGCTCTTTCTTCTCCTTTCTGATCTTGAGACCTTGGCCAAGTTACATCTTTCTCTGGGCTTCAGTTTTCTCAGATAAAGTGGGAAGGATGGAATTTGCATGGAGTTGTTCAAGAATCAAGAAGGTTGCAGTATGGAGGAAGCTCTGTGCCTGGGGCACTGATCCCGTGAGGACACGAGACTCAGGAGGGCCGGCCAGAGCTGATGTGGCCTTGGGTGGGTCATTATGCTCCTGCATAGCTAAGCTGAGGCTGCCCAGAACCCAAATTGCCTGTCACAGGGTGGTGACAGTCTCTACGTTGCCCCTCCCCCAACCTGTCATCCTGCCCGCTTGTTCACTGATCGATTTCTACTGTGAGTACGAGTATCCAAACCAGATAGACCTGAGAGATGGTCTGCTGGGCCTGGTCATCTTACAGACAGGTCGCCTGAGGTGCAGAGAGAAGACCCCCCAAAGTTATCCATGAGTCATGCCCTGGGTCTGGCTCCTTGTGCTGAGTGGTCTCACAGTGCCCTCTGCTGCCAGACCCCACCTTGCCGGCTATTACCTGGAGGCCATGCGGGGTGGACCCACAGGCCTGGATCTGCCCTTTTCCTGGGAGCCAGGGAAGCCTGAGACTAGAGACTATCAGTGTCCGGGCCCAGGATGGTGCCATTGATTTCCACTCCGGCCTGGCTCAGCCCAGAGTCAGGTCATTCTTTGATAGTGAGGAGACAGAGGCTGGCGCTCCTCTCTGGCCATTCCATTCCTCCTTCTCCCCTCTTTCAGGGAACTGGCTTAGGCAGAGGCTATCAGCGGATGGTGCCAGCTTCCTGCATAGGCTGGAGGTCAGACAACAGGGCACCTAAGATGCTTTCCTGCTCCAAGGTGTGATAACACCTTCTGGTCTCCTGTTAAGAAAAGTCAAAAGAAAACATTGTGCCCTATGTCTAAACAGATTAAGTGTAGAGTTTAGATCTAGTGTTTCTACACAGTTCCATGGGGCCTGCCAGGCTGGGCTGGTCAGAGAGCAGCCAGGTTGGCCATGTGGCTCTGGGAGTCAGGTCAGGACCAAGAGGTGAGGTCCTGCTCATAGGAGAGCTTTCAGTCAAAGGTGGGCTCTGGAGCCAGGCCTGAAACTCTCTGCTCCTTGCCAGCTCGGATCCCAGGCAAGTAACTGAACTGCCCTGGGCCACAGTTCCCTCAGCTGTAAACTGGGGAAATCACAGCAGATAACTCTTGGAATTGTTGCGAGGATTAAATTGGGTCGTCTGTTATGACACATTAGCTCAGTGCACATGTGAACGCTCAACAAATAATAGCAGTAACCACAATGGCTAGTAGTTACGGAACATGTCCACGGGCATGCACCATGCCGAGCACTTAATCCACACAAAAGCGCTTTGAGGTGGGTCTAATTATCATCCTCATTTTACAAATAAAGACACGGAGGCACAGAGAGGGAATGCAACTTGGCTAAGTTCTGTTAGCTAATAAGTGACTGAGCTGGGATTCAAATCCAGGCAGTTTAGAATCTAGTCTTAACCACCACTGTGATTATAGTTCTAATTACAATAAAAATTATAATTATTATTCCAGGAAGCAGTGAGTTCCCAGTCCCTGGAGGTGGCAGGGTGGGGCTGGGCAGGCCCCAAGGAGTGCTGCTTGGAGTAGAGGGAGGGCTGAGTGGTTTGGGGCTTGCCTCCATTTACCAATCAGCAGGGAGGGGCACACAGAGTAGGGATAGTAGGGAGCAAATGGGAAGGAGAGTCCCTCTCTGTACTGGGCCTGGGGCAGGCCTCACTGCAGCCCCTGGAGAGAGGATCCTTTGGAGATACTTTGGGGCTAGAAATTAGAACCCCGACTTTCTATTTTAATTTCTTCATTTTCTGCCCCCCTCCCAACCCCACTCCCCACCTTGCTACCTGGCTGTTCTGGGGGCTGACTCCCAGGGCTGGAGCTGCCTGGCCCCCTTCGCAGGCTGCTTGGCATGGAAGGGCCCCTGCCAAAGATGACCCTCTCCCAGCAGTGGAAGGAAGAGCCCATTTCCCAGCAGTGCAGAAGCTGTGGGTGGAGGGCGGGTGGGAGTGGTCCCCAGGCCCATTGTGTGGGTCCAATAAAGTGCGGAAGCTGAGGTTAGAATGGGAGGAAGCCCAGCAACCAGGGCCCTTTCCCACGGGTGGGGGCTTAGGCACTGCCGAGCTAGGCCGGCGTGACCACAGCCTGTGTGGCAATGGGATGGCAACAGTAACACTCACTGGGCAACGAACACCGGCAGCCCCTGGTGACCGAGGGTGTCCTGTGCAGGGGCTGGGCCATGGGAGCCCAGACTTTTCCCTGGTGAATCTTCCAACAGTGGGGGGTGTCGTTATCATCACACCTATGCCAGAACTAAAGAAGCTGAAGTTGAGAGGCTGAGAAGCGCTTCCAAAGAAGAAGGATCTATACCCAGGCCTGGCTGCAAATCAAGCTCCGGAATCACACAGCACAGATGGGCGTGTGCCTATGTGTGCACGTACACACACGTGTTTACAACCTTGGTGGAGCAGCATTCTCAGGAAGGAGGCGGCATTTCCCCCGAGTCTTTCACTGAAAACATTCGAAATGTGTCCCGTCCTTGCATTTGAGTAGCAGCATCCTCTGGTGGAGGAACGCAGCCTGAATTCAGACAGACCTAGATTCCAGCTCTCAGTTAAATGCTGGGTATCCTTGGGCAAGTGACTTAACTTCTCTGAGCCTCTGTTTACTTTATGGACTACTCTGAAGATTACTGAGATAGTATCTGGATAATGCTCATTCCAAGGTCTGACCTCTAGTACCAGTTTTATAAATGATGCTATACTTTATCTTTCTATTCATCAGTCCAAGATCTGGCCTATAGTACAAGTTTTATAAATGATGCTACACTTTATCTTTCTATTCGTTGGTCCAGCCATTCATCCACTTGGGATAGTAGCTCCCCCTGCTGGCTATATCTGGATTACTTTTCTTTCCAGAATTAAGAACACAAGTATTTTAAGGCTTAACCCATTTCTTTGTTTTACAAATGAGGAAACTGAGGCAGGGGCTAACTAGGAGTCAGAACTGAGATCCACACTTGGTAGCTTTCTGTCTTGTCTTGGGACGTAGTGTCCAAGCCCATCCATCCCTGAGCTCTAGTTCCTCTGCCTTTCAGAGCATTTTCAGGGCTCCTGCTCTGCGGTGGGTGGCATGGTTGGGGCCCTGGAAAGAGGACAGACAAGCATAGGCAGGGCAAGGGAGACAGGGCAGCCCCAACAGAGATGGTGGGAGTCTGGAGTGGTCTGAAGGAGAGGAAGTGGAGGGCTGGGGGCAAGTGGAGACTGGGGAAGAGAGGAGAAGGCAGATTCCAGCAAGGGAGCACAGCATAGGCAAAGGCAAGGAAATGGGGTGAAAGGAGTGGAATCTGTGGGCTGCAATGGAGTGCTTGGAGGATAAAGTTTCAGGCTTTGAATCAAGCAATGAGGGCCTCAAGATGCATTTTTCCCAGTCTGCTTTCCTTCTCACTTGATTCATTTATTCCTTTGACACATATTTATTAAGCTCCTAAAGTGTACCAGGCCCATGAGAGTGACTCAGACAGAAGTGAAGACAGAGGCCTTGCTCTTGGACACTCACTGTCCAGTGGAGGAAACAGATTTGGAACAAGCCATTTTGGGTGTAGTGGGAACTTCTAGGTGAGGAGGCATTTAAGCAGGTCTTTCCTGAGGTCTAGATTTTTCCTGAGGCTGGGTCTTAGGAGGAAAGGGAAATGGGAGAGTCGCAAAAGCATCCCTCTTGGAAGGAACAGCACATGCAAAGGCCTGAGCCGAGAGGACAAGGTGGGTAAAGACATTCTGTTTGGTTGGAGGGCCTGGTCATTAAGGCTGCTGGAGAGGTCACTGAAGGAGTTGCAAGGAGCAGAAAGTTTCAGGCCTGGCTCCAGAGCCCACCCTTGACTGAAAGATCTTCTGTGAGCAGGACCTCACCTCTTGGTCCTGACCTGACTCCTGGAGCCACGTGGCCAGACTGGCTGCTCTCTGACCAGCCCTGTATGTCATGTTATAGTGTTTGGACCTTTTCCCAAGGGCACTAGGGAGCCATGGAAACTTTTAAAGCAAGAGAGGTGTTCTCAGGCCAATGCAATAGTTCACTTTTCATACTGCTGACCCATCTCAGATCTCTTTTAAACCTCAGTATCCTGAGTTAGTCATCATGATTTCAATTTTGAAATTAAGGGATAGAGGCTCTCAGCTCTGACTCCTCAGAGAAGAACAGGGATTGGGCCAAGTGACATGGCAGAACCCTGACTAAAGACCTGCTCTCTGGCTGGCCCTACTGCTTGTGGTGATGCCTCTGCCATGAGTGCTGTGTCCCTGGCTCTTCCCTAGCAAGCTAGGTCCTGAGCACACTACCCCTTTGGGTAGAGGCTTTGCCATGCCAGCTGCACTCCGGGGGTAGTTTCCGGTAGTGGAGTCTCTTTCCCTCATCTGTTCTGTGAGAGGTGGGAGCTTTGGGCGTGGGGAGCTGGTTTGTAGAAGCTGTTGGATGCTGGAGCCTCTCTTTGCTCAGGCAGCAGTCCCTGGATACCCAGGCTGCAACGTGTCTGTCTTTTTTCTGCAGATGAGCGGGGCCGACATGGTTGGGGATGATGACGAAGGATCTCGGAAGAGAAAGAGCAAAAACATGTATGTTTGAAAGATCCATGGTCCTCATCCTTGTGATCAGGGAGGCTCCCTGTACCCCTCTTCCTTCTTTGCCCTTGGGATTGTCTCTCCCCCAGGGGTATAGATGGGGAAGGTGCTATACCCAGTCCTACCCCAGACAGATACCAGTGAACAGGAGAACCTTGGGACTTAGCAGTGGCTTCAGGGCGAGATCACCAGGGTCCTGAGCATCTGGCACTGCCCTCAGCATCCACACAGCATGAGGCAATGTGCTGATTCAGTACCTGGAAGCCACAGGGATCCAAGCAGAGGCAACTAGCCAGGTTGCCCTGGCCTAGACCCAACCTATGAGCCAAGCAATGGCCTAGTGACCTCAATAGGTTCTTTGCACTCAGAAAGGGCTGAACAGACAGTTCATAGCGTTCCTCTTTCTCTTCCTGAGCTCTAAATGCTAACGGTCTCTGGCATTGCCAGGAGGGGGCACTGCTGCCTCAGATAGTGTATCTGATACTCCCCAAGCCTTTCTGGCCGCACTCAGGGCCCCTTACACTTCCGTTTTGGAGGTTTGTTAGAGGTGCCAATTAACAGAGTGTGTGGAGAATCTCCTTGGGTCTCCTTGTAGCCCCGGGCCCTGGAGACTACAGAGAGAGAGACGGGAGGAGACAGTAGGGCCCGTGGAACTCCTTTCCCTCCACGTCCAGTAGAGCCCACCATTATGCACAAACTGGGCCTGGGAGAGGAGAACAGGGATCCTTCCCAGATGTCTTGTACAATCTTCCCTGGCCTTGACCTTAGCCGCGGTCCACTGCACTAGAAACTCTCTCTCTCTCCTAGCTCCCCTGCCCTCTCTAGTTTTCTGTAGCAACTATAGGATTCTCTCTGCAGCCAGGAACGATCATACTTTCCAGGAAGGTGAAACACACAAACAAAAAAAGTCCTTTGCACCAGCCACCAGGTTCAGGCCAGAGCTGCCATGATGGCACTCCCAGGGGTGGAGCAGTGGAGGACAGTGGAGGGCCACCGCAGGGATACCTGAGGGTCCCTATCCTCACCCAGAGGGCTGCCAACCCCTGGACTTCTGAGCCTTATCTCATTGGCTTGGCACCTGCTAGAACAGGGTCTCCATCCCTGGGCAGCTGCCGCAGACTCTACAGTTGTGTGTGGGACTCTCTCCTAAACCTGAGCACTTTTGCCCCAGGCACTGTGCTAAAAGCTTATGTGCATTTTCTCCTTGCCTTGAAACAACCGCAGCAGATGGTAGGTACTTTTATCATCCCTGTTTAACAGATGAGAAAACTTGACATTCAGCCGAGGTTAGGTAACTTGACAAAGGGCATCCAGTTGGTAACTGCTAAAGCTAGGATTTGAACCTGAGGCTGTCTGGCACCAGAGTCTCACTCTTAACACTTACTAGGTAATAACTACTTCCCTCGGTGGCACAGGGTGTCCCATAGGTCATAGTGCATTTGAAGCGTAAATAACTTCAGAAGCATCAATGCTACAGACTTACAAAATGCATTTGAAAGTTGAGTTATTTAATTCTCTTTTATACTTACTTAGCTTTGTGATTTTGCTCATACATTTTAAACTTTTGGTTTCAGTCAGCATTTTTCATCTTTAATCAGAAGGCTGGAGACCAAACATTTTTTCAAAATTTATTATTCAAAAATCGTACAAGTAAATGTGCCTTAAAAATTTAATAATCCGACTTTCAAGAGATGTTTTTTTGAAAGTTTATAGGATTTGCACTTCTGAAGTTATTTAAGCTTAAAATTGTACTAAAACTTTTGAGGTGTCCTGCACGTGCCTGGATGGAAGTATCCAAAGCCAGGGATGGAGGCTGAGGGGCCAGCTGGCAGGAGCTGTTCTCCCGGAGGTGCCCAGGGTAGGGGGTCTAGGGATGAGGGAGGAGATGTGAACAGGAGCCTTCGATTTTTAACCCCTTTCCTGCCAGCAACTTTGCTGAGTGCTGAAATCTCAGCAAGGCTAAAAATAGTTCTTGGCTAAAAATATCCAGCCTTGCCACCCTGTATACAGAGCCTTCTTCCCTCCCTCCCTTCTTTCCTCCCAGCAATTTGCTGACTTGTTTTCTCCTCCTTCCCCCGGTGCTGCCATGGTAACGGGGGAGGCCAGTCACAAATAACTGGGTCTGGCTTCCTGCCTGGGCGGGCCCCAGAGGCCACCCCTTGCAGACACATGCCCCTTTCACGGGATCCCTGTCTGGGTTGGACAAGAGGGGTATTTTTTTTTCACTCCCTGTCCTGGTCCCTCCCATTTCCTGGCTCCTCCTGTCTGAGTCCCAGCCCAGCCTATGCCTGGGTGTCCAGTCCTCCGGCTGGGATCTCAGTGACTGCTCAGCTGCAGCCAGCACCGTTGCTGCCCACCTTCCGCCCGGTCGGGGTGGGAGACAAGAGCCCAGGGGTGCTTCCTACATACCTTCCCGGGCCCCACTCCAGAGATGCTCCGAGGCATGTACCTCACGCGCAATGGGAACCTACAGAGGCGACACACAATGAAGGAGTAGGTGCCCCTCGTCGCAGTCCACGGCCTCCCTACCCTGAATTTTCAGGGGTGAGTGCCAGGTTGACCGACCCTCTTCTCTGCTTCTGTCCCCCAGAGCCAAGGACATGAAGAACAAGCTGGGTATCTTCAGGCGGCGGAACGAGTCCCCGGGGGCCCAGCCAGCAGGCAAAGCAGACAAAGTGATGAAGTCATTCAAGTAGGTCTTCCTTAGCACCCCAGGGACCCTCAGGCACTCACTGGTCCCCAGGGGATCAGGGCTGGTGGTAGGGTTAAGGGAGAAGGGGTGCTGCTGGCTTGATCCAGCTCGGGGGTGGATGGAGGCCCTCACAAAGGGAGCCTGGTATCTGCAAGCAGCAACCCTCAGTGGGGAACAGCTGCCCTGGGAAGGACTGCCAGGTAGGGGTGAAGCTGGAGGGCTATAAGTGATGCTGGCCCCAAGAAAGAGGGTGGGTCCCCCTCCTGAGTTCCCTGTTTGAGCTCAGCCACTGCCTCGGCCACGGGCAGCTGAGAGAGGCTGCTGGGACCCAGTCACCTCACTTTCCCAGAGCCTCTTGGTGTCTTCACTGTGCCCTCACTGTCCCCTTGCTTGCCCCCTCAGGCCCACCTCAGAGGAAGCCCTCAAGTGGGGCGAGTCCTTGGAGAAGCTGCTGCTTCACAAATGTAAGTGGGGGCCAGCTGGCCCATTCTCCTTCCTTGTGTGTTTTTTCTCCCTCTCTCCTTTTTCCTCTCCCAGACCAGGGAGTATATGACTGGTCCTGGGAGGGTCGTCTTCATCCCCATTTTCTTCCCTGAGCCCAGTCAAGTGTCCCTGCTGTTGGATGAGGCTGAGCCCAGGCTGAGGCCCTTGGTTTGCCTTGGAGCCGGCTTCTGCCAGCCCCTCCCTGTCCATGGGAGCTGGCACTGCCTGCCTGCTAGAAGCCGTTGGGACCTGTGTGCTCAGACCCATGTTCCCAGAATAACAATAAACATTCCCATGAACTGAGGGCTTACGCTGGGCCAAATGTGCCCATCATCTCATGGGCAGGATCCCCGCTGATCCTCACAGGGCTCCAGGAGACAGGCTGATGATCCCCATTTTACAGATGAGGAAACTAAGGCACAAATAGGAAGAGACCTGGCCAAAGCCCACAGAGAGACAATGGGAGGGGTGTGATCTCACCCCAGGGCCACTGGCTCTTGGGGACAGGTTATCTTACTAAGCTCCCGTTGTCTGTATCCTAAACACTCTGGGAGGGTAAGCTAGAGGTCCTGAGGGCTGGAGGGGCTTGTTCTGCCTCTCACCCAGGGTCTGGGCTTCTCCTACAGATGGGCTAGCGGTGTTCCAGGCCTTCCTTCGCACTGAATTTAGTGAGGAGAACCTGGAATTCTGGCTGGCATGCGAGGACTTCAAGAAGGTCAAGTCACAGTCCAAGATGGCAGCCAAGGCCAAGAAGATCTTTGCTGAATACATCGCAATCCAGGCGTGCAAGGAGGTAGGACCTCAGGCTGGGTCTTCAGGCCCTTGTCCCTGTGCCCAGTGGCCTTAGTGATTGGTGGTGCATGGCAGCCTCAAGGAGGAGCTCAGGAAGGAGAGTAGCCAGAGTGAGTCTTAGGGGCTATGTGTCCAGGGTGGAAAGGAAGCAAGCTGGGGCCTTGGGAAGAACTGAATTCCACTGATAACAAAAAGGGCCTGTTGAAGTGCTAATCCCTTTATGAATGAGCTCTCATATTTAACCCTCATGACAACCTGTAAAATAGGTTTTATTATTATCTTCATTTTTAAAATGAGGGAGGTTTCAGAGAGTCTAATCATAGTAGCTAACATCTATTGAGCGCTTACTGTGTGTAGGTGCTGTGTGCAAAATCACAGGGATGATCTATTGATTTAATCCCTGTTTATTTAATATGGATGATTTTGCTTAATTTGTACGACTCTTTGAAGAATGTACTGTTATTCCTAATCTATAGATAAGATAAGTGAGGCTCAGAGCTGTTAAAGGATTTGCTCAAAGCCACAAGCCTGGGTTCAGCACTACTGGGATTTGAACCAAGGCACCACCTAGAGGTGGTGTTTTCAGGCCCTTAGTAAGGGACTAAGCCAGGACTTGAGTCATCTGGCCTGAGGGCCTCCACTCTAGGCCTTAAGGTGTAGAGCAGAAGGGTTTGGAGGTGAGAGGCTTGGATAGGTCCTAGCTCTGTCCCTAGTCCCCAGGGCCAGCCCCCTGCAGCCCTGACCTTGCTGCCTCTGCCCCTGCAGGTAAACCTGGACTCCTACACACGGGAACACACCAAGGACAACCTGCAGAGCGTCACTCGGGGTTGCTTTGATCTGGCGCAAAAACGCATCTTCGGGCTCATGGAAAAGGACTCGTACCCACGCTTCCTCCGCTCGGACCTCTACCTGGACCTTGTTAACCAGAAGAAGATGAGTCCCCCGCTTTAGGGGCCGCTGGGATAGAGCTCAGCATTCACACCAGGCGGGCTGGGCCCCCTCCCACGTCTCCCTCTCCCTTGCAACAGAGGGGGCAACGAAGCCCCCGGAGGCCGCGTCTCCGGGCAGATGGATGGACATTTGGATGAGAGGCCTGGACCAGCAGAGGTTCAGGCCATTGGAGGAGAGAAGGACCGGCCCCACTGGGTCCCCACTGTCCCGGTACGAGGGGGCCCAAGGGCCCCGGCAGGTCAGGGGCCCTGGCTGAGCCGGATCTGGAGCTGCTGCTCCCTGCTGCGGAGACCTCGCGTTGACCAAGTTCCTTAAAGAACTGGCTGGTGGGGTAGGGGTAAGGGCCGGGCTCCGGGGCGTTCCAGGGGCGCCGCTGGGGCCCACGGCTCAGACCCCGGCCTCGAGTTTTATTTATTTAAACAGTAGTAAGATGCTTGGCACGTCGTCCTATAATAGGAAACCTTTGCCTCATCAGTTTTCCTAATTTACAAGTGCAATATTTTAACCGACGCCTTGTGAACAGCCACCTTGCAGAGAAGGTGGACATCGTTTTCTAGTTTCAGGAGATTTGCTGGTCCCAGGCACTAGTGGCAGGCAGCTGGGCCTTCTGGACTGATGAGGCCTGGAGGGGCGGGTGCTGCAGTCTGACCTCGCATGGAAATCCGGCACCCCCTAGTGAGGTGTCCCTCAGGGGCTCTGGGAAAGCATGATACCCTCAGACCACACAGCAGCCGAGCTCTGGAGCAAATAAAAGGCCTGTGTTACTTCTTGTTCGTGACCCTTTCTGTGTGTTCCTGGTTTGAGGCTTCCCAGGGTGGGAAGGGTTGGTGGTTCTGCTGTTGGTCCAGCTTCTCCTGTCCAGTCATCGCCTGCCTCCCATCCTGGAGCCATAGACGTGACACTCTGGCGAGAGCTGCTCCTTTGACAACCACCGCCTCTGTGCCAGGTGTGCTGCCATGCTTGTTCCATTTATCCCCTCATCTCAGCAAGCCTGGGAGGTGGGGCTTATCCCCATTCACGAAGAGAGTGAAGCACAGGCAGGTAAGGTGAGTTGTCCAAGGTCACGCAGCTGGCAAGTGGCAGAGACAGGGTTCAGCTGAAGCCTGACTGGATCTCTGTCCTCTACCAGCTACATAACAGAATCCTAACTTGGCCACTAACTGGCTGTGTGACATTCAGCAAGTTCCTTCACCTCTCTGCCCTTCCATGCCCTGAGGTTCTAGTGGAACTTGCAGGTGGCACAGGAATGGTTGGTAGATGTGGACAGGGCTAAAATATGGCAGGGGATTGGCTCCAGACAGGCAGGCTCACGGAGGCCTTTAGGACAGAAGGAACAGCTGGGGACATGTCGGGGTAGGGTTCACAGACAGTCCCTCTGTGGCTCTGGGGAAGGATTCCCCCTGTTCCTGACAGAGATGCAGATGTAGAAAAGGCCTGGTCCAAGGCCGCAGGTGAGGGCAGGCTCTGGACCACTTCTCTAGAGGGTGGAAGAGAGTCCAGAACCCAGGCCAAGCTGACACCAAGGCAGCTCCTGATGACTATACATGCAACCTGCCAGGGACTGGGGCCAGGGGCCAGGGGCCAGGGGCCAGGGCAGGGCCTGGAGTAGGGCCTGGCTCAGCTGGGCTGACTTAGATAAAGCTGGATAGAGTTTGTGCAAGAGGGGCTGGGCCCCATTTCCTTGGATCTTATTCACTGCCTGGGGTCCTGAGTTCACGTCTGCCCACTGGGGCCTTGAAGATGCAAAGGACATGAGCTGCGTGGCCACTCTCCTCCCTGCTTCTCCTCATGGATCTCCAGTGGGCAGAGCTACCGCTATGTTCCCTGACAAGGGGAGCATGAGAAATGGTGGTCTCTGGAGGCCTAACCTGGGGCCAGGCATACAGTAGGTGCTCAGGACATCTTGCAGCCTTTTCCCCTAGCACTAGAGTATGAGCATCTCCAAGAATGAGGCTGGGTCCTCTTCCGAGCACAGGACCTGGGCAGTGAACACTATTTGGCTGCATAAACAGTGAAGGGTTTTCCCACCTGTGGAACTGCCAGTGCCTCCAAGAGGCTGGATGGGGAGGGAACAGAGGTGTGCTCCTAACTGGGAGCAAGGGCATCTTCTGCTTGGAGGGAAACTCTGTGCGCGAGGAGACTCACCTTCCCCTTTCTTTGTTCCAGGGGTTTAGACCCCTCCAGGCCATCCATCTTCCCACCCTTAAGTTGCCATAAAAACCAAAGTCCAGGAGAACAAAGTCAGGCAGATGGAATTCCCATTTCGAGGGTCCTGTTGCCTGTTTTCTCACGTCCTGGCCCCTTGACCTCAGAGGGGCTTTGGCTACTCTGGAGAGCAGGCTGAAAATCCTCCTGGATCCTCCCACCCTGGGCCCCGCCTGGGTTCCTGGAGGCCCCTCTCAAAAAATGAGCTGGTCCCCACTTTTCTTTCATAGGTGAGGAAGGACCAGGTTCCTTGGTCTCTGGTAAACCCAGGCTGGTCAGGGTGGGATCTGATAGCTGTGAGGTCAGTATGCCCAGCTCCCTCCCCATCCCACAGGTGGGAAGACTGAGGTGGAGGGAGTGGAACAGCAACCCTGTGAGGTGAGAGGCCCAGAGCCTGGAGTCAGGCTCTAGAATTCGGCTCCTGGCTCCACCACGAACTGCTAGCTGCAAATCTTTGAATTGATCATGTAACCTTAGTTTTTTCATCTGTTAATTGTGCCTATTGGCAGCTACCCCTGCGTCATGATGGCTGAGCCAGGCCAGGCCTCTGGCAAGTTTAGCCCGGTTCCTGGCACAGGAATGTACTCCTTCAACACAAGATACTACTAGTGACATCCTTGTTCATGGTCACAGGGAGGTGGCAAAGCTCATTCTCTAGTCGCCCAGGCCCGGGCTCTACTCTATCAGAGTGGACAAGAAGCCTTTAGTCTCAGACCTTATGTCCCTATCCTTCCAAGAATGGTTTTGCTGGAGGACAAAGCCAGCCTTTTCCAGGGAGTAATTCAGAACAGGCTGTCCTGCGCCACTGCCCAGTCTTGGCCTGGCTGGGTGCAGCTGGGGTCAGCTGGCAAATACAGTGTGAAGCATGGAAAGGGGAGAGGGCACAGCAGTGCCACTTGGTTGGATGCCAGTAGGAGGGGATTCAGCGTTTGCCTGCCTGTGCCAACTTCAGCCGACTCTTTATGCTTTTGGCCTCTTGGCCTGGCTTGGGGCAGATATGGCCTCCCAGACTTTCCATCTGGTTCAAACTGATGCCTGGTGCTTGGGGCCCTTTTTGGGTTTCTGCTTGCATCCCTTCTGCTAACAGGGAGCTTATTATCTCTGGAGGCAGCTCAGGAGGGCTTGGGAGCCTCTGAAGAGTTCTAAAGGTCTTTCTCTATGAAGTCAGGATGCTGGGTGGGGGTGGGGCGATGCAGGCAGGTCAGCCCCATCCTCACACTTCAATCCTCCCTCCTCCCTTCATCCTCACCTGACTCCTTCGAGCTCCCTACCCCCACCTCCATGCCTTCCTTGCTCCCTGGTCCCTTGGTTCACTGCCCCCTCTCTGTGGGTCGCTCTCACTGACATCCTACCCTAGGAAACTTCTCTGATTCACCCTGCCCCACAAACCCTGCTCCAGGCCCTGCCTCTCTCACAGCGCTCTTAAGCCTTCAAGCAACAGCCCTTGGGCCTCAGAGGAGGCACTCCTGTACCTTTGTTTTGCTTATAGTCAGTAACATCTGGGAAACATCTGGCTTTGCCTGTCTTCTCCCTGGCCCAGCAGGCGGGAAAGAAGGGGGTACCCTGGGCCCCTCCGCCACTGAGGTGTCCCTTCTTCGGGTTGGAGGAAGTGGTGTGTGGATGAGGAAGAGCTGCTGGGCTGATCTGGGCCTGCACAAAGAGGAAATGGCTGGGGTAAGGGAGGGCAATGCCAGGTCGCAGATACAAAATAATAGCTACGGCCCCACACAGCAAGTGTCCCATGCCTTAGCTCCATCGGTCCCCACCATGGGCCTGGGAAAGATCTGAAGTATTGCGTTCATTTTACAGATGAGGAAGTTCAGGTTCAGAGAAAGTGGGCAATAACGTTGTGGCTGAACAGGCACTGGGAGCCTGCTCCCCAGCTTCCAGGCAGCTTCGCCTCTAGCCTGTCTGAGAGTTTCAGTGGCTTGGATGGGGGGCTCTCACCACAGGTTCTCCTTGGCTTGAGGACAGAGCTTTTCTAAAGAAGCCCAAGGACTCGGGGAAGCTGAAGTATGTGGAGATATTTGGTCCTGAGCTGAATTTCAGTTCTCAGGATAGCTCTATAATAAGTTGCTTTACCTCTCAGAGCCTCAGTCATCTCCTCTATAAGATGGGAATAATAATCTACCTCATGAGATTCACATGGAGTCCGTGAAATAATGAATATGTGTAAACCCTCAGCACAGGGCCATGCACAGAAGGAGGTGCCCCACATAGGGAGAGAGGGAGGGAGGCCGGGGGCTGTGACTGAGACATCCAAGAGGGGAGGTCAGGTCGAACCCCAGCCAGCCGTGCAGGAGGAAGCCACCCCTGCATCTACCTCATAGTTTCTGAAAAGAGATAGCCAGTGACTCAACAACAAGAGCAGGGCCCCAAGAGGGTGGAGTTGGGTCCCCAGCCCCATGTGGGCTCAGCAGGGTCCTACTTGCCATTACAGGAGCAACTGAATATCACACCTACACCGTCAGACAGCTGGCCTGCCCCAGATCTGTCCTAAACCCTCCTGTGACCTTGGATGAGGCTCCTCCTCCTTCCTGTTGGTTTCTTCTGGAAAACAAGGAAAATCAAGCTTTTCCTCCTGTCTGAAGACCTTGAGAAGGGGCAGATGGTGCTTTGTGAGGTGGAAGGGGCTGGGATCCAGGCCAAATGTGTTTCTGCATGTGCGGGGTGTGTGTGTGTGTGTGTGTGTGTGTGTGTGTGTGTGTGTGTACATGAGTTGTTAGGACTCTAAAAACATTTTAGCCACTTCCCCAGAGGACTGAGGGGCCTATTTGGATGGAGTGGTCTGTTTACCACCTGCCCAGAGTCAGTATGGTTCATGCCTCTTGGGACACTGTTCTCTGTGTCCTCTAGCGAGACAGAACTGAGGAAGGATCTGATGGTTATTTACAAACTTCTTCCCTTGCGGTAAAGTCCTCACCCCAACCTATCTCTGCTACACACTCCGAGACACGGAGCAGGGCCCAGAGAAGCTCCTGGGTAGGGAGTGGGGGAGAGGCTCAGTTGCACCCTGGGGAAGACATAAAACTGTGAAGGGGATGGGAAAGGCAAAGCTGATGGTCCCTGAGCTGGGATGAAGGAACCCAGCCCCCAGATGTGGTTCTGCCGCCAATTTGTGGCAAGTCCCTCCCATCACTGAGACTCACATTCTCCATCTGAAAAATGGAGATGTTCAAAGTTCTTTCCAGGAGCCAGCTGACTCTGTAGTTGCTTCTCCCATTCTTCTCGTAGCAGGAACTGGCTCTATCCCTGGAGTCTGTCTAATGCAAGGCAATGGAGGATGGCGACTAGGAGCATGGGCTTGGAAGGCTGACAGACCCAGGTTCGAGTCCAAGTTCAGATGCTTTTTCACTGTGTGACCTTAGGTAAGTCATTTAGCCTCTCTGAACCACTGTGCCCTCATTTATAAAGGGAAGATAATAGGGTTGTGTGAAGAATAAAAACAGGCTATAAACTTTGCATACAGCCTTTCTGGTCTGCCTTCAGGTCCCCAAATGCACCGTACTTCCTTCCATCTCAAGGCCTTTGTATGTGCACTTCCCTCCACCTATAACACTCTTTACCCCTCTCTCTTAGTTATTAATGAGAATGACAATGATGATAACAGCTAACTTTATTGAGTGCTTAGTATTTTCCAGGCACTGCACTGAGTAACATTTTCTTATTTCCTGCTCATAACAACCTCACGAGCTAAGAATACCTACCCCATTAGAGCATAGTGTTCTGAGGACAGATTCTGGACAGGTTGCTTGCGGGTAACTCCCAGCTCTTGCCCCCTTGACCTGAGGCAACTTGCTTCACTTTCCGGGCCTTGGTTCACTCATCTGTACATGAGGATAGGAACAGTTTCCGTACCATAAAATAGCTATAATGAGAACTAAAGGAGTTAATATCTGTATAATGCTTGGAACAGTGCCTGGCACACTGCAAATGCTGTACAAGTGTTTTATTAACTAAATCTCTTTCTCAGACAAGAAAACTAAAGTGCAGAGGGATTGGTCCTTGCTCAAGTTTAGATAGTGACAAGAGGGAGATGGGATTTGAACTCAGCTTGGTTGGCTTCAGAGCCCATGCACTTAGGAGTTAGGCTATATCTTTTTCATTTCTCCCCAGAGCTCAGTTGAGACATCACTTCCCCTGGGAAGCCTTCCCTGATAGCCCTTACTAGAGAAGAGCCCCTGCTGTCTTGTCACAAAGTGCTTTGTGTCATAGATTGTAATGACTTATACATATGTGTTCATTTCATTGTTGTCTCTTTTTTCTCAACTATAAAGTCCTTGAGGGCAGGGACCACGTATGTCAAGCTCTTTATTGTTTCCCCAGCATTAATACATTTCCTAATACATAGTAAATGCTTAATACTTAAAAAATACTTATTTAGTGGATGGAAGGCATATAGTGCTTAGCAAATTGGTTGCACAGGATAAGCTCATGAAAAAAGGTAGCTTAGCACAGATAAGTCGCTGTTGTAAGAAAAGATTGAGTTTTATTTTGGCAGAAAACATATAAGATAGAAGGTCATCTCTCTCTCACATAAAGAAAATTCAGATACAAGCAGCCTGGAGCTGTTATAGTATCTGTACCACCAAAAGAAACCCTAGTTCCTTCTAATTTGTTGCTTTGCCAGCCTCAAAATGTAGATTCCACCTCATGTCCAACATAACTGCTTGAGCTCCAGCCATCATTTCTGCATTCCAATCTATGGGAAGAAAGAAGTGGCTAAGAAAGAAGGGGCAAAAGTGAATGTCAGTTCTTTCTTAGAGAAGGTGTTCAGAAACTCACATGACTTTCCCTTATATCCTGTTGGTCAGAACTTAGTCACATGGCCACTCATTACAGAGGCTGGAAACGTAGTCTTAATCCAGATAGGCACATGACCAGATAAAAATCAGAACTACTCTTACTCGAGTAACAGAAGAGTAAAACAGATGTTGGAGGACAACTAACTGTCTCTGCCACTGTTACCAATGACAGAAATTCATCCTCTAAGGGTTGTGAATAGGAGGTGAGGCAAGGGGCTTCTATGGTTAACTCTTGTCACTTTAATGCTGCAAAACAAACCCTCCAAAGCTCAGTGGCTTAACACAATAGTCACGTGTTCTACAGGGCAGCGGGAGTCACCCATTGCAAGAGGAGCCAGCTGGACTTGGCTCCTGACTGTGGACTGGGCTCCGGACGGCTCCATGTGACCCTTCCCCCCAGGCAAAAGGGTCAGCACCTACTCTGGGAAACTTCTCACTAAAGTGAAAGTGGTTTGGGGTTATTTTAAATTTTGAAATAATTATATATGCACAGGAAATTGCAAAGATAGTAAGCCATGTACCCTTCACCTAGTTTCCCCCAATAGTTAACGTCTTACATTTCGATATCTGGTTCTCATATCGAAACCAGAATCTGACAGTGGTCCCATGTGCTTGGATAGTTCTATGTTATCTATATTATGTGTAGATTATGGAACCACTACCGCAATTAAGATAGAGAACTATTTCACCACAAAGTTCTCCCGACAGTTGGTTATAGTCACACCCATCTCCCACCTCAACATCCCTAACCCCCGGCAACCACTAATCTTCTCTCCAGCTATATAATTTTGTCATTTTAAGAATGTTATATAAATGGAATCATGCAGTAAGTGATCTTATGAGATTTTCTTCTCTTGTCATCATGCCCTTGAGATCCAAACCAGTCATGTGTGTCAGCAGATCAGTGCTGGTTATTTTTGAGTTGTGTTTTGTGGTGTGGATGTGGAACAAACAATTTCACCATTCACTTGCTGAAGGACATTTTGGTTGTTTCTAGCTCTTGGCTTTTACGTATAAAGCTGTTATGAAAAATTACCTAGAGAGTTTTATGTGGAAACAAGTTTCTTTTATTTGGAATAAGTGTCTAGAAGTGCAATTGCTGCGTCATGTGGTAAGTTTAGGTTTGATTTTTAAGAAATGGTCAAAGTATCATTCAGAGTAGCTGTACCATGAGAGATCCAGTTTCTCTGCATCCTTGCCAGTGTTTAAAGTTGCCCCTCTGTTCTATTTTATCTCTTCTAATAGGTGTGAGGTGAGAGTTCATCGGATTCTTAATTTGCATTTCCCTAATGACTAGTGATAGTGGACATATTTCATGTCCTTACTTGCCATCTGTATGTCCTCTTTGGTGAAATTCTCTTCATATCTTCTGACCATTTTCTATTAGAGTGTTTGCTTTTTTACTGTTGAGTTTGAAAGCACTTTACATAGCCTATGTATAAATTCTTTGTCAGGTATGTGATTTGCAAATAATTTCTCTTGGCCTGCAGCTTGTCTTTTTATTCTCCTAATGTGTCTTTCGCAAAGTAAATTCTTTTAAATTTTGATCAAGTCCAACATATATATTTTTTCTTTTATGGATCATGCTTTCAGTGTTATGTCTAAAAACTTTTCACCAGTCCTTGGGTCCTGAAGATTTTCTCCTATGTTTTTTTTTCAATGTTTTGTAGTTTTACATTTAAATCTATGGTCCTTTTTGTATTAATTCGTGTATAAGATGTGAGGCTTAGGTTGAATTTTTTTTTTTTTTTGCCATAAGGAGTCCAATTGTTCCACCACTATTTGTTGAAAACACTATCCTTCATCCACTGAATTGTTTTTTAAAAACCCAGCTTTATTGAGCTATAATCACACATCGTATAATTTACTTATTTGAAGTGTACAATCGAATGGTTTTTAGTATATTTGCAAAGGTGTATGACCATCAACAAAATCAATTTTAGAACATTTTTATCAACCCCTAAAAAACTCCATACCTATTGGTAGTCATTTCCTTCTCTATACCCCAATTTTCCCAGCCTTGGGCAAACACTAATCTACTTTCTGTCTCTACAGATTTGCCTCTTCTGAACATTTTGTACAAATAGAACACTATGTGGTTCTTTGCTGGCTTCGTTCACTTAGCATAATACTTTCATGTTGTAGCATGTATCAGTACTTCATTCCTTTTTATTGCCTGATAATGTTTCACTGTGTATATCCCATTTCAAATACCACATAATATACCACATCTTATTTGTTCATTCATCAGTTAATGGACGTTTGAGTTGTTCCTGCTTTTCGGCTATTATGAATAATGTTGCTATGAACGTTCATGTACAAGTTTTTGTGTGGACATATGTTTTCAATTCTCTTGGATATATACCTAGGTGTAGAGTTGCTGAGGCATAAACAAACTCTAAATTTAACCTTTTGAGGAATTGCCAAACTGCACCTTTTGGCATCACCACTGGCAGTGTGTGAGGGCTCCAATCTCTCCATATCTTTGCCAGCTCTTGTTGTAACATGTTTTCTATTATAGCCATCCTACTGGGTATAAAGTATTATCATTGAATTGTTTTTGTACCTTTATGAAAAATCAGTTAACCATACCTGTATGGGTCTGTTTCTAGATTCTCTATTCTGTTCTGTTGATCTATGTTTCTATCCCTCTGCCAAAGCCCCATGGTCATGATTATTGTAGCTGTAAGTCTTGAAATTAGGCCCCACCTTATTCCTTTTTTCAAAATGGTTTTAACTATTCTAGTTTTTTTTTTCTTTCGGTATAAATAACTTTAGGATAATCTTGACTAATCTATAAAAAGTCTTCCTAGGATTTTAATAGTAATTGTATTAAACCTATATTTCAATGTATGCAGAACTGATATCCTTACTATGCTGAATATTTCAATTCATGAGCATGGTATATCTCTCCTTTCATTTAGATATTTGATTTCTTTCATCAGCACTTTGTAGTTTTCCACATACAAATCTTATTTTGTTAGATTTACACTTAAGTATTCCAAGTAATTGTAAATGACGTTCTATTTTTAATTTCAGTTTCCACATGTTCACTGCTAGCACAGAGAAATACACTGTTTTTGTACGTTGATCTTATAGCTTGTGAACTTGCTGAACTCATTTAATAGTTCTAAGAGATTTTTTGTAGATGTCATGGATTTTTCTACATAAGCATCATGTCATCTGCAAGTAGATACAATTTTATATTTCTTTTTCTGACCTGTGTGTCATTTATTTCACTCCTTTGCCTTATTGAGCTTCAGTCTTTCATCAGTAAGTATGATATTAGCTGTCAGTTTTTGGTTTATGTTGTTATGTTATGTTATTTATTTATTTAGGAAGCTATTTTATTTACTTAGTTATTTTCTTTATATAGCATGTTTATTTATATATTTATATTTACAAAATGTTTATATAGAAAGTTTTCTTTTTATTATAGGAAGTTGCCCTTGATTTCAAAATTTTTGACAATTTTTATAAATGGGTGTTGAATTTTATTAATTTTTTTTTGCATTAGTTAATATGATCATATAGCTCTTCTACTTTAGCCTGTGAGTATGGTGATTACACTGATTGATTTTCAAATATTGAATCAGTCTTGCATCCCTGGAATAAACTACATTTGATAATAGTGTATAATTTTTAATGTTTCCAAATTCTATTTGCAAATATTTTGTTAAGGATTTTTGCATTATTTATGTGAGGGATATTGATTTGTAGGTGCTTTTTGTTTATTTGTGTATTTATTTATTTGTTTTTTAAGCCTGCAGCACCAGGTCTTCCTCAGTGTTCTCTCATCCAAGTACTAACCAGGCCTGACCCTGCTTAGCTTCCAAGATCAGATTGGATCGGGTGTGTTCAGGTGTTTCGTTATTTATTTTTCTAGTGCTGTCTTTCTTTGTGTGGCTTAGGTATCAAGGTAATACTGGCTTCCTAAAATAAAGTGCTTCCTCCTCTTCTATTTTCCAAAAGAGATTGTATAGAACTGTTGTAAATTTTTCTTTCAGATGCAAGTGTGTTTTAAGCCTCTGTTTGAAGCTTGTCTGCTAACATCTCATTGGACAAAACAAGTTATGTGGCTGTTCCTAATGTCAAGGGTGGGAAGGATAATCTATCTCCAACAGGCAGAACTGTAAGCTCACAAGGCAAAGGGAGCGGGTGAGGGAGGGGCGAAGAACTGGGACCAAGGATACCATTGCAGAGGCTTTGGGAGGTGAGCTCTTCACTCCAGGCTGCAAGCACCCACAGGTCAGTGCAAGCTGGCCTTCCTGGAACCCAATCTGCCTGACTGGACCTTCCCAAGTGGGATGCTGCCTGTGCAGTATAGACACCCTCAGTTTAAGCACAGCTTATAAACAAAACCCCCAATGTACGAATTATACAAGCCTTCCTTACAGAATTATCAGTGATTAAATTCCCAGTCTCTGAGTTTAAAAAATAGGATTTAATCTATTCAGTTTGGTTGATTCCCATATTTCCAACAATGTGTCTGTAGGTGAGAACTCTGCTTCTATCTGTGAGGGATTCAGAAAGGGATAGAATCTGGCCCCCAAAGATGTCTGCAACCTCATGACCCCCACTTGCTGCTCTCTGCCTGGAACATCCTTCCTGCCACATCTTCACCTGACTTTCTCCTCTTTAACCTTTGAGTCTCAGGGGCTGTGTACACAGACCTTTTGCTGATGTCCCAAGTCAAGAAGAAGGCCCTTCCTTGGGTTGCCCCAGCATTGTGCTCAGGTGACTCAGCCCCAGAGTTGCCTCCTCACTTGTCTGCTTCTCTCCTACACTGTGAACCCTTCGAGAGCTGGAGCTGAGTGACCACCAATGTTCCCAGCACCCAGTCCAGAGCGGGTGCTTGAAAGCTCACAGTCGAAGGCCTAAACAGCAGCAGGCTGACTTTGGTGTTCACAGTCAACAGGCAGAGCCTCTGGAGTACACCTGAGGTGTCTCTGGTGAGACACTAAAGGCAGCTCTCTCAGTCCTCACCAGCCCTTGACTCCTCCCTCAGGGCTGAGACCACTCCTTATAAAGGAGCACTCAGAGGAGGCCCTGGAAGGAGGTGACCCACCCCATGCAAGGCACCTCCTTGAAGATCAGGAAAGCCTTGCCTGGCATTCAGGGCCCTGTTCTACTGAACCCGAGTGTCCCTCGAGGGCTCACTTTCTGTTCGACCAGGTAGACTTCTCAAAGCCTCTCATTGTCCTGTTCAGCCTCATCACTCATCTCTTTGCTTCTGCTGTTCCTACCACCTGGAATGTTTTCTCCTTTGCTTTGCCAGTTACTGCCTGTTCTTCCAGGCATTCCCTGCAGACCCACTACAGACCAAGTCTGAATGTCTCTACCAAGGCTCTGCCCTCAGGGAATTATAGCTGGCCTCGAATTTTCCACTAAATATTTTCCGGGTGTGAGTTTGCACTCTCCCCTGAGGGTGATCTGGGAGCTGGCCAAGCTGGATTTCCTCCAGAGTGGTGGCCAGGAAGAATGGGGCAGCTCCTGACCCCTGGAGTGAGATAAGCAGCTGGACCCCAACACTCCACAGGGGCTATTTTTAGCAGCTGGTTCCCGGCAGGCCTGGCCTGGTTCAGGCCTGGAGGGGGAACAATGGGCCATTGAGCCTTATCCAGCCCCAAGCCCTGTGAGGCCGGTGGAAGGCAATGACAATGTGTGTGTTGAGGACCGAGGGCAGTGCTCAGAGGTAGGGGACTGAGATTGCCTGCCCCCCATGCTGACCAGCAGGAAAAGCTTCTATCATGAGCTTTTTGTTAGATTTCCTGTGGGGCTAGGTGCTGGGCCGGCTGGGTGATTCCAGAAACCTGGACTCATTAGAAGCAGCATCACCGCTGCCACTATTTTTTAGAGCTCTTTCTGCGGGCCAGACACATGTCCTGTCTCATATTTGTCAGACTCATTGTACAGATGTGGAAACTAAGGCTCCACCTCCAGAGAGGTCAGGAACTTGCTCAGGCACACAGCAAGTAAGAGGATTCAATTCAATTCATCAGGATTCAAACCTAGATCCTCTGTCTCTTTCCAGAAGGCAAAACACTGTAGAACTTTCCTACCCCTGAGAGAGGCTTCCCCTCTCAAGTCTTCCCTGGGACCTGTGGGCTTCGGTCTCTCCTCTCTAACAGCTCTGACTTCATGAATGACCTTGGGCACATCACTTGCCTTCCTTGAGCCTCAGTTCACTCATCTGTAAAGTGGAGGGGAGCCTTTCTTTCAGGGCTGCTGAAGGTGGAACCAGAGGCCGGGTACGATGGCCCATCACAAATGGGGCAGGGGACAGAGTGGGGAGGAGATGTCTATCATTGGGTCCCCTCCCTTCTCAGCATTTGATGACTTAAAGACCCCATGAACCTAATTCTGTTCATCCTGGAAGTTGTCCACCGAGGCAATGCTCTCCGAACCTCTTGGGGTGTGATGGGCCCAAGCTCCAGGGATGAGCAGGTCAGATCTGCCCAGTGCCTTTGGGGAATTCATAGCCCGAAAGGGAGACAGGCCCATAAACAGGTGACCACATCGCAATGAGAGAGGTACACAAAAACATCTGTATTAGCTTTCTTGGGCTGCCATAACAGAGTGCCACAGACTGGGTGGCTTAAACAACAGAAATTTATTTTCTCACAATTCTGGGGGCTGGAAGTCTAAGACCAAGGTGTCAGTAGGGTGGTTTCTCCTGAGCCCTTTTTCCTTGGCTTGTAGGTGGCCTCCTTCTTCCTATGTCTTTATATCATCTTTTGTCTGTGCACGTTTGTGTCTAAATTTCCTCTTGTTCTAAGGACACCAGCCCCATGAGATTTGGGCCCACCCATATGACCTCTAACTTAATCTTTAGAGGCCTTTGTCTCCAAATAGAGTCACATTCTGAGGTACTGGGGATTGGGACCTTACTATATGAATTTGGGGCCACAATTTAGTTTAGAACAATGGCTATTTAAAATAACTGACAGCAGCTGCTTTTGCTTGTCGTCTGAGAGTGACTCTGTCTCAGGTGAGGCCGTTCTGAGTCTCCCAGGAGTCAACCAGAGTTCCCACCAGAACATGGGGAGGGGTTTCCAGAACATTCCTAGAGGTCAGATCCCCCTACCCCAGCTGGTGAGAGATTATCTGGGTGAGGGCGGTTGACGAATTCCTAAGAAATGTGCTGTACGACTCTGAACGTAAACTTGTTTTGTGCTCAGCACTGAAATTGTTCTCTGCCATCTCCAAAAAGTCAGTAAACTCTGTCATCCAAATTGATTCTGCATTGCAATCCTTATGGGATAAGGTAAGGGTGGGGTGTCTTCAGAATGGAGCCCCATGGGCCACTGGCACAGAGGGAAGCGCCTGATGGCATTAATGATCCCATATAAGCCCACTGAAATCCATAGGAACTGGAGGGAGAGCATGCAAGGCCTGAGGGTGGGGACTAGAGTTACCTCATCCAGATAGGACAACAATGACAGGAGAATCTGGGGACACCAGGCAGCCCTACTTGGGAAGAGGGCACTTACACTGGCCCGGAGGGGTGGGTATCAAGGCAGGCTTCCTGGAGGAGGTGAAGATTAAGGGGGCTCTTTAAGTGTGAGTCAGAGATTGCCAGAGAGCAATGGCATTCTAGACAAAGGATCCTTCTGGATCTTGGTATCTCTGCAGACTCTGGCTCATGGCTTGCTGAGCAATTTCCTGTGTGCTAGGCCCCAAACTAAGCTCTTCCCATAGGTAATGAAAGTATGTGGCAGTGCAGGACCGGCTATAGCTGTTTTGAGGGGTGCAAGGTGAAGAGAGGTGCAGAAGAGAGCATGGGGGTCCTGGCCAGACTCAGGGGGGCCTGGAAAGCTCAGGTGCAGACTAAGAGCGTAATGCCTGGGGTGTAGAGCAGAGAAGCTTAGGGCAGGGAAGGCTCAGGTGAGATTACCTGGGGACAGAAGTGCCTGATGGCATTTACAGGTCTAGGGGTAGACACAGAGTGGTGAACAGGACCATGGAACTTAGTGAAAGGCAATTGAGAGGTCACAGAGGGTTGGTGTGGCCTCCAGGAGACATTTTGACAAATGGCCTGCCTGTTCCAGGGAGGGTTTGATGGTGGCTTTCCAAGAACTGTTGTTTCTTTCTGCCCTGCAGCTTCTGCTGGGGCCAGGAGGGGAAGGGCCTAGGGCAGTCAAACCTTGCTTGTCACTTGTGCTGACCAGGGCAGCCTGGGACGGGAACAAGACACACGTCCATTAAGTGCCTCCCTCATGCCAAGCCTGTGCCAAGTTCTCCACACGCCAGCACATGATGTCTTAATTGTCCCAAGAAGTGGATGTTGTTATCCCCATTTTACAGAGGAGGCTCAGGGAAGAAGAACTTGTCCCCATGCTGGGAAAACCATGAATCTTCGTCTTTCCACTAGAAAAGCCCATCCCCCTGAAGCTCGCCTTGGCCTGAATTGGCTGCCACAATTTCCAAGAAGTAGGAAGTGAGCCTCTAGCAGCCTTTGCTGCCTGAGGATAAAGAGGATACATTGGTAAGAGGGAGCCTGGCTCAGCTGAGCTGCCAGGGAAGGATGGAGAACTGGTCAGGGGAAAAGCCTGCATCCCTGATGGTCCAGCTCCATCCAGGCAAGGCCTGCATCCTTGCAGACAGAAAAGAGGAGGCCTCTCATAGAGCTAAAATCTTACAAACCTGACTTTCCTGCTTGATCCCCAAAGCCAAGAGGCTGCCCTCCTGACTCCAGGGACTTCCCCTCTTTATGTGGCTGCCAGGGGCCTGCCTTCACCTCTGTCTCCTCTCTGAGCCTGTTTCCTCTTCTGAAAAAATGGGGGCAATGACGTCCCTTGATGGATGGGTTTGAGAGGGAAGTGAGGCTGTGCTTAAAGAGAGCTCAGGACCCCCAAGTGCTGACTCTGGGCACCGCGGCTAGGACTGCTATGGTCTTTGCTGTGGTCACAGCCTTTGCTCGCTGGCTCTTTGGCATGGAAGGCCATTTGGCCATGGGTAGGAGGAAGGGGCTCTGGCTCCTCTGAACTTCAGCTTTGTCGCCTGCAGCTCTCTGGGCTGGGGCCTTTAGGACTGGTTGTCATCAGAGACAAAGTCCAGTTCTGACATGAGGGGCAGTGTCTGGTGGGGAGCAAGTTCATACAATGCTTCTTTCCCTTCAACTGCCTTCTTTACCTGTTTCGATTTCCCTAACAAATTGCCCTGGAAAAATCTCTCAAAGGTGCTACTTTGCACAAAGTGCCGTGGGAAGCAGGGACACCCTCCCTGACACAACCTCCCTTCCAGATGTGCTCCAGCCTGATTACAGCATTCATACACCGCACAAATCAAACACACACAACATACACATACACATACCCTACCCTACACAGAGCACATAGCAAACACACACACACATACACAGTACAAACCATACCACAAATACACACGATACACATGAACATGCAAACACACGACATATACACATAGACACACCCTATCACACATCACACATCACACATACAGACCATATTCACATATATAACATGGATTCACACACACACACACACACACACACACACACACACACACACACACACACACACACACCAGCAGAACTCTGGTGCATTTTGCATCTTCCAATTGAGAAAATGCATTTCCACAAATCTATAGGAGTTCAGCGATGCTCGAAATGATTTGGTATTTTGTTCATCCCAATAGTATCTTCAGACAGTTGAAAACCAGCCACTCAAAGATGCAGCAAACACATTTTTTTATTCTGGTCCCAGACAGTGCCCAGGTCTTATGGATCCAGGGACCCCAGTGGGAATGCTGCATAACTCAGGACTTTGAGACCCCCTGGTTTGGAATACCATTCAGTGACCTCCTTCCAGGCACTTTGGGCGCCAAGTTCCCTTTGCTCCTCCACTGTCCTTTATCCAGTGCATGGCTTCCCTCTCCCCGAATCACAGACCTGAGTTTGCATGCATGAATCTGCATGCTGCAGTGTGCATGTGGGCTTCCCTGTGTGTTGGGGAGGGAGGCAGACATCAGGCCGGCAGGCAGCCTGCCCCACCATATCTATGAGCTCATAAACCGCTGTCCTGAAGGGTCCTCCTGCAGAGAAACTTCCCTGCTGGCTCCGCCCAGTGGGGAGAGCAGATGGAAAATTGGAGCAAGCCCTCGTCTTGGGTCAGGAAAGAAAATATTCTTTTTTTCCCCTTCTCTCTAAAAATATGCTCAGGCTTTTTTTGAGCCTCGATGCAATAAAAACCAGCTGTGGCTCAAAAGTCCTCCCGCCCCCTGGCTTCCCCCTCCCCCCACCTTTGCCCAGGGAGAAAACAAACAAAAACAGCCTTGGAGGCAGGGTTAGTGTCTGTGTCCAGGCACTGGACCCAACTCCAGCACCTCTGACTTGGAATTATGTCCTAAATGGGCACCAAACAATCCTTATTTGTTTGTCATGGTGTGGGCTAGGGGCACCAAGGGTCACTTACTCTTAATTTTTGCTGCTGAGGATGACAAGGTGACTAAAGATGTATATGACTTTGACCCTGCCTCCAGGTACTTCCCCATCTCCTGGGGGAGACAAATGGGCACTTGAGGTACCTAGAGTCAACCTACGGGACTCCTCTGGTAGCCTAGAAGAAGAAGAGGCCATGTCCAGTTTGGGGAGCAGGAAGACTTCTTGGAGTAGGCGACACTTGGATGGCCTTAGAGGGAGGAGAGAGGGAAGGGTGTTCTAGGAGAAACCAACTTAAAAACATAAGGATGGGGACACTGGTTACTGTGTGGTGACCAGAATATAAGGCAAAGGTGGAGGAACACAGGGAGATCAGCTTAGGGAGGTGGATTGGGAATTTGGATGCTGGGTCAGATGTTCATTAGGTGATAGGGAGCCATGTAAGATGCTTGAACAGAGGAGGCCCTCTTTTAGAGGTGGGCTGCTTATAGGATATTTAGAGGGGAAGTCTGGTCACAAGAAAAGCTGAGGTTTTATTGGCGAGTCCTTTAAGTGGGAGCTGAATCTTCTAACTGGACTTTCTGGTATTCTGGTCCATCCTCGTGGCACGAGCCCCTCTGGAGGAGAATGTAGAGAAGTGCTGGGGATGTGGAGTCAGGAGATCCAAATTCTAGTTCTGACTCTGCTATAGACGAATGTGGCCTTGAGTAGGTCACTGTCCTTCCTAGGCCTGTTGAAAAGTTTCCCACCTGTTGAAAAGAACCACGAAGTCTTCCCTGTTCCCAGGAATGTTGGTGCTGGGTAGGCTCATGATGCCCTGATGGACAGATGGGGAGGAAGATGGACCCCAGAGGGGGTGGTTTTTTTTTGGGGGGTCTTCTGCTTATTTTCCCTAGTGTAATGTCCTCAAGTTTCGTTCATGTTGTAGCATACATCACAATTTCCTTCCTTTTTAAGGCCGAATGATATTCCACTGTGTATATAAACCACATTTTGTTTATCCATCCATCTAGTAACAAATGTGTGGGTTGCTTCCACATTTTGGCTACTGTGAATAATGCTGTAATGAACATGGGTGTACAAATATCTCTTTAAGACCCTGCTTTCCATTCTTTTAGATATATACTCAGAAGTGGAATCACTGGATCACATTGTAGTTCTATTTTTAATTTTTTGAGAAACTACCATACTGTTTTCCATAGCAGCTGTACCATTTTACAATCCCACCAACAGTGCACAAAGATTCTGATTTCCCCACATTCTCACCAGGACTTGTCATGTTCTGTTTTATTTGATAGTGGCCTTCCTAATGGGTGTGAAGTGCTATCTCACTATGGTTTTGATTTACATTTCTATAATGATTCATGATGTGGAGTATTTTTTCATACATTTTTATGACATCTTGAGCAGGGTAGCCACTTTCTTATCCTTTCAGCCCTTAACTTTGGACTCCCTGTGCCTGGAGAGGCCCCCTTTGTGCACCTGCAGCCCTGAGGCCCTCCAGGCCTTGACATAGACAATCACAGGATCTTGGACTCTCACAATGAGAAGGGCTCCTAGCAATCCCCAGATCCAGCCTCTCGTTGCAGAGATGGGAGGACCACAGTCCAGAGAAGTTTAGTAAGTTGTCCAGGGTTGTCCTGAGATTCGTGAAGGTGCTGGATGCTGGCACTGCCGGTGGTTGGCACGCTCTGAACTTCGAGCCCTTTCTTCCCACTGCTTCCCTGGAGCTCTGCTCTGTAAGCACCCGCTTGCATTTTTGCAAAGTGATGTCATCTTCAGATAATGGTTTTTCCGTTTGTGGTGAGGCAGGAGTTCCAGATATGGCACTTTGGGGGAGGGGCTCAAGAGAGCTGAATGTCCACCCCTCAAGCATAGGGAGCTGGGTAGACCACCCCGGCCCCCGCCACTCCTGACATCCCCATCTGAGGTACAGAAGTCTGGCCCATTGTCTCAGGCCTTCTGGTCTCCTGAGTCTTAAATGAAGAAACCTTGTGAAAGCCCCAGAGAGAAGCCTCTCCACTTCTTCCTTGTGCAGATGGGAGTCTGAGGCCCAGAGAGCAAGGCCTTGCCTGAGCTCACACAGCATTTAGAGGCAAAACTTGGACTCATACCCAGACTCCTAACATCGTGGGCCACTTGCCCATAGATCAGGGCCTCTCAGCCTCAGCACTGTCGACTTTTTGGGCAAGGGGGGCTTTGTGTGAGGTGCTGTCCTGTGCATTGTAAGATGTTCAGCAGCATCCCTGGCCACCACCCACTAGATGCCAGCAGCACCTCCTGAGTCGTGACAACCAAAAATGCACCCAGCTATTGCCAAATGCCCCCTCCCACCCCCAAGAGACAGTAAATTTATCTCTCTTGAGAACAACTGCCATAATTGTAGAACCTGGCAGAAATCACATACCCACCACCCTCCATTTTTAGATGTGTTTTTGGGTGGGGGAAATAGGAGAGGCTGGGGAAAATTCCTTTGTCCACAAGAAGAAAGTAACCCTCTACCTTCCAAGCCTTTAGCCATGGCTATGGGCAAGAGAGGGTTCTTGAATCTGAAGCCCAAAGGTGCTTTGTCTGAGGACTTGACTCCATGCCCTACCGACACCTTCAGGATGTCAGGACAGCCCTGAAAGGGGCTGCGAGGAGCTGGCAGAAGTTCAGGATCAACTCCTGGCCAGAAACACTGCTTCTTCTGACCACTTTTCTTGGAGCAAACCTGCTGATTTATTTTTTTGGGGAAATAAAAATAAATGCTGGCTTTCGTAATCTCATCCCCAACCCCATCTGGAAAAACCGGGCTCACGCAGTTTGGCAGCCGGGGCTCTCGGGGCTGTGTTTGGCAGAACCTGGAGTCATCATGGGTGCTCTAACATCGGAGCAGGCACGGCCTACATTTCCTTTCCTGTTACAAGGTTCCTTGGAATGCGAGCAGCCCCAGGAGGCAGTCCGTGGGTGGGCAAGAAAAATGTGGTGGAAAGAAGCCCTGGGCAGGCCAGAGGCTAGCTCAGCTTCTGACTTGTTGCGTGACTTCGAGTCTTTGCTCTTTTCTCGCTGGGCCTCAACTTCCCCATCTGTGAAGTGGGAGGAGCAGTGTTTTTATGAACCACATGCATCAAAATAGCTTAAGAATTTGTTTAAAATGCATATTCTTGATTCTTTCTCCAGATGTCCTAATGTGGTTTATGAGCATCCATGTAATTTAGATGTGCTTAACTTTTGAGATCCACTGCCCCAAGGACCCAGAATTTTCCCTCCAGGCTTCAAGTCTGAACAACACTACAGTTCTGCAGGGTTGCCATTTCTGCCTCATAACCAGTATGAGGGTCACTCCTGAGGTGAGAGGGTAAAAGTCATGTGGTGGGTCTGGACAGGGCATTGCTCCTGAAAATTATCTGCTATCGAGCCCCTGGCAAAGTCCCTGAGGTCTTCAATCCAACTGAAGTCGCTGTTAAAGCACTTTATTCCTGCAATGATGAAACTCTAGCAGCTAGTTACAGAGTCTGGTTTCAGAATTGTGCCATTTATTATTTTGGTTGGATTGGCTTGTAAACCCTTGTGTAGTCATACATCATTTATAACTGCATTATTCCACAAGAATGCATTTCCAGATGAGGTCTATTCCTTCTGTGAAAAACTAAAAAAAAAAAAAAAAAAAAATTTCTTTCCTTTTATATGAAGTGGAAGTCTTTCACAATGGGTATCTATTTATGTAGTCCTAAATGAAGGTCAGGGAACATAATTTTACTAATTCCTGATGACCAAGGCCTGTCACTGTGAGCCTCAACTATTGTATGCATGCTACTTTTAGAGACTCCTAAATTGTATGATCACTGTGGTTGGAGGACATTTAGAGCAATGCCCTGTCCAGACCCACCACATGACTAAATCCTTGTGTTTGTTTTTTAAAGTTTTGTTTTGCTTTTATTTTTGTATTTTAGAGTATTTCTTCTTTATATAGCATGTCCGCAGTTGCTTTTTACCAATATCATGACAACGCCCCCTAGTGGAAAACAAATAACCCATGTGTATTAGAATTGTTTGTATATAAGAGTTAATAAACAATGAATGAGAAGATCCCCTAAAAAGTTAAAGGCATGGACCTTTTACTTTTATTTTGGCAGCTGGGAGTAGGAGGTAGTCCCTGCCCCCGCCCCACTGCCCCCTAATTTGAAGACTAGTTTTAGATGCCTCTGATAGCTTTCTGGAAAATGAGGAATTAGTATAGATAAATTTTTCCATGTAACTAATTTACATTCCAGGTGGATTTGTTTTATGTCTGAATTAGAGATGTCGTCATTTCCTCCTCATCCACACCCTCTTCTTGGAGAAGCTGCTCCACCCCTGGCCCATGACACAGGATCTAGCTCACTGACCACTTGATCCCACCACTCGGGCCAATAGGATTCTCTGGCCAGGAAATTTGCACCTGGGATTTAGAACTGAAAAAGTTACCTGTGTGGAGCTGCACTTGCAGGCCATGTGACTCAGGGGCTGAGACCACCGTAGGGAGCTGCCCTCATGGGTCATGAGTAAGCCCAGAATGAGCCCAGAAGCCAGGCTGTGGAGCCTCCCTGGGCAGAGACCCAGGTGAAGGGGGTGGGTCAGGGGTGGGGCAGCAGGAGACACAAGGGTGCCAAGTCCCTGGTTAAGCCACAGAAAATCAGGGCAAGGAGAACTCTAAAAGAGCTCTGGCTTCTCCCTACGTTTGGGAGACTATGATCCTGGGAGGGGCAGAAACTGACCTGAGGTCATCCAGAGAGGAAGCGACTTAACTGGACCCAAACTCTGCCATGCTTGTTCTGCTTTCCTATCCAGACTCCTGGCTCAGAGGATGGACAGACCACGTCTCCGCTCTCTCTTCTGCCACATTCTGTTCTGCTGGTAATCTGAGGCCTAGGCAGATGCTGTGGTACGGCATGACTTGCTCCCAACGTCTCCCTAACAGCTGGTCACAGTGCCTACAATTCCACCAACTCCCATTTCCAGAAGCAGCCCTGGGCAGGGGAACACCATGCATCTTGTTCATAGGAGGAATTAAATAATGGGTTAAAAAATCCAAGGTAAAAACATCCACATTTATTGAATCTCCAGACAATTTATACCCACCATTTCCACATGGGAAAAAAATGAAGCTCAGAGGGGAGAGATGACTTGTCTCTCTGCAAGTTAGGAGCAGGGCTCAAACCTGCTTCCAGAGCCCAGTCCCCTTGCGCTACAGAGCACAAGTGCTGAGTTCTGGAGCCAGGGATAAGCTGAGGAGGGGGGCAAATACAAGATGACTGTGTGCCATGGAATTGCTCATGGAGCAGAGTCCTGGCCTAGGAATTAGCGCCAACTGGCTCCATCACCCTGGACTCCTTTCTGGGCCTGTTTCCTCACCTTCAAAGGAAGGCTGGACTGCATGTCCTCTGCAATCCCAGAGAACTTTACGGGCTGAGAGTGGGGCTGGGCTCTGAAGCCTGAAGCAGGAGGACTCTGTGGCAATAGTTGTCTGTCCACCCAGGGTTCGGATTCCAAGCAACCAGACAGTAAGAGCATGGACTCTGGGGCTCAAGTGCCAGGCTTCGAATCCTCCTGCTCCATTCACTACCACCGCATGGGCTCAAGTAGGTTAAATTAATGGCTCTAGCCTTGGTTTCCTCATTTATAAAATGGGGATAATAGAGTCTACCCCATAGTTAAGGATTAAATAAGTTCATTCATGTAAATGCCTAGCACTAGTAAATGCTCAGTGCGTGTTAATTATTGCTTCCATCCCCTGTGCCCTGTGGTACCCCTTGGGGGTGAGAAGGTTTAAGCTTCTAGTCCTGCTGAATATCTCCTCCCAGATACGAGGCAGCCCTGGGATACAACAGCTGGTCCCTGCAGGCCTTTTTCCTGGGCAGAGTGAGTCCATGATCACTCAGACGTGACACATGGCCTGGCCACCCCCACGGTGACCGCAGGCGGCCAGTCCTGGGCTAAAAATACCACTTTCATGAATGGAGCCAGGAGGGCCATTCTGGGACCCACAATTAGTGTTTGTGTTAAAACTGAATCTCTGGCTCTCCACCCCTTGCTACCTCCCCTTCTGTGCTGCTACTTTGGGGAGATTAACTCAGGATTGGGGGGATTGTGTGTAGTGGGGGAAGTGCAGAGGAGGGATAGAGTGCACTGATGGCTCCTTTAACAAATAAGGAACCAGCAGATGGTCCCCCAGTTCCCTTATAACTTTGAGAGGTAGGAATGAAAATCTCCCTTCATGTGGAGGAAATGGAAGTTTTCAGAGTTCACAGCCAGGGAGCATTCAGTCAAATTTGGGCTCTGGATCTGTGTCCCATCCCAAAGTGTCTTTCCCTCCACCTGCAGCTGCCATGGGGCAGCCCATTGTGGAAGGATGCTGGCTGGGGTGGGGGGCTGGCCTGAGCAGGCTTTCTTCTTTCCCTGAGACCCAGAGGTGTGGTCATCTTATGAGGATCAGGAATGGAAAGGAGGGTCCAGCTCAGGGGGCAGCAGAACCAGAGCTGAAGCTGAACTGGAGATACCCCAATGGGGCATGAGGTGAAGAACCACGTCTGGGGTGGGCAGACAGAGCAACAGGACCAAGGTGTCAGGAAGCTAAGGCAGGCAACAAGCTTGGGGGGCCCACCAGCCCACTACCAACTGGAACCTCCAATATTCTTCCTTCTGCGGCATCTGTGGGATGTGGCCTGAGTTCAACAGAGAGGTGGGGAGGCAGTGAGTGGCAGGGCAGAAGTTGAGGCCCACCAAAAGGGGTTTTAATCTGGCTATGCCACTGCCCAGCTAAATCCCTTCCAGGGCTCCTTAGTGTTTAAGTGTCTGTCTTAAGCCAGACTGTGAGCTCTCTGAAGGCAGCATGCTTTGGAACAAATGACAAGGAGGAACTTTGAGCCCATGGCCCCAGACACACTGTCCTTTCCTAGAGAAAAAATAGGGGCATGGAGAACAGTGGCAGGCTCAGAGGGGCATGGAGAAAGACTAAGGTCCAATTTACTTTGCTCAGGGACTCCTTGGACTCCTTGCCATGGAGACCAAGCTGAACTGAGAAAATATCGCCCCCTACCGTGACCCTCAGGGATAGCCATGCCTAAAGGGGTGGCTGCAATGCAGCCCCTGGCCATAGAAAAAGCAGGAGATCAAGATGATCCTTTCATGGTCCTCAAACTAGATTCCACGGAGGCCCAAAGTGGGTTTTGGAGTGTTTTAGAATTTGGGGAGCAGAGGTCTTTGAGAATTGTGAAAACTTTAGAGTTTTCACAATCTTTAGAAGTCTTGGAATCCTGGAAATGTTAGAATCTTTGGAATTTTAAAATGTGGAGCCCTTTTAGGATCTTGGACTCTTCTGACATTCTAGAATGCTGAGAGATTTAAACTGGGGCTCTTTTAGTCCCAGAGTGGAGGATGCCCAGATGGTCACCAGCAGATCCAACCCCTCTCCTTCCACCAGCCCTCAGAGTCCAATATTTCAAATATCCCGATCTTGTGCAGTTTTTCATTTCAGATTTTTAAAACAAAATTGTATCAATTGTCTTAAGTTTTTGATGTTGTGTTTCTTAAACAAATGATGACAATATTTTTTTGGCTTATTGGATTTTTGAGATTCCAGGGTTTTTTTTTTAAAAGATGATTTTTACCTCTTATGTCATGAATACACCAAATATTCACTCTGGGATGAGATGTATAAATCAACTACTTATACACATAGAGAAACTAAGGCCCAGATAGGGCACAAGATTTGTTTAGGATCCTACAGTGATTCAGAGTCAGATCTGAGTTTTTTAGCTTCTGGATCTGAGCTGTATCCACTGCCTCCCCACTGCCCACCCAGCATCTCTGTTCTTAGTTGCTGCCCTATCTACTCAGGCAGAGGATGCTCAATGCCTTTCCTCAGAGCTTTCTCCCACTTCCAATCCCTGGGGCCAGAGATTCTTGAGCTAGGCCCAGGCCCACATGCCTGGAACGTGAGATGTGTGTAAAGAACAGAGATACTGCTGGGTTACTTTCAGCAAGCAGGATGCAGGAGGAAATGAGGAAAACAGAATCTCCACTGTAGCTCATCCAGGGCTCTCGGAGTCTGGAAAGCTCTTTAGAGAACTGGAGAGTTGTTTAGATCCAGCACTTGTACTTGGACTTCTCCAGCTGCCTTCTCTAGTGCGTGCCTGCTCAGGCCTCTCCACCCCTCTCTGCCTCTTCCTCCAGCTGCCACTGTTGCCTACTGCATCTTCTTTCCTTCTGTCCCAGGGCTTCTGCTTCCTTGTGGCCTTTGCCGCCTCATTGTTTCTCCTGCCTTATAGTCCTGGGAGCTCTTCGCCTCTGCAGCCCTAGAGTTTCTCTTTGCTTCTCTTCATGTTTCTCAGCTTTGGCTCTCACTCCCAGCTTCTCAACTTATACTCAGAGAGTAGTATGCATCTCAGCTTATACAAAACGAGGAACAGATTGGTTTGGGAGTCACCCACCAGGTGACTAAATGAGCTCTTATACCTGGTCTCTGATTCTGTGACACCAGTGGGTGTCCAAAAATTTAATTCAATTGTGACACAACCTCCCAGAGTTAGAGCAGACGCCATAGGTTTAGGGCTCAGTCTCACAAGCCTGTCCCTATTTCAAATGTTGCCCATACTTCTGACTGACTAGCTATGAATTTGGAGGCTCCCACAAACCCCTCTTCAGTTTCCATAATTTGCTAGAACATCTCACAAAATTCAGGAACATGCTTTATTCACTATTACTGGTGTATTATAAAGAATATAACCCAGAAGCAGCCCAATGGAAGAGATGCATTGGACAAAATACGGCCTTACAGGCATCTCACCCTCCCCGCAAGTCGATATGTTAACCAACCCGAAGCTCTTCAAACTCTTGTTGTTTAGAGGATTTTATGGAAGTTTCATTATGTAGACATGATAGATTTAGTCCTTCGGAATTGTAATTGAATTCAATCTCTAGCCTCTCTCTTCTCCCAGGAGTCACAGTGTAGACAACCAGTGCCTATCTTGAATCTAGCTAGGTCTCCCTATGAGTGATCTCATTAACATACAAGAGACAGTGAATTCCAAGAAATTTAGGGTCTCCAGTGCCAGGAACCAAGGACAAAGAACAAATAGTTATTTTTTATTAGACCATACTGGGTCACTTCTCAGACTGCTAGCCAATGTCAAGATTGGCTGCTTCTAGCTCACTTTGGTCCAGGCAGCCCTGGCCAGGGTGGAAGGATCATGCGGTGTAGTGCGTGCTGGCCCACATATAAGCTGCTCAGCTTGGGCACAGACATGGCTGGTGACAGAAGTGCCTGGGTAACTGATAGCTACTCAGTCTGGCTCATGTAGGAACTTATAGGGCAAGAGCCCATTAGTTTAAGTGTGCTATCTACAGAAATTCTTTCTCAACTCCTTCCTTCTTATCTGTCTTTTGCTTTTTAAAAACAACACATTGGAAAGAGAACAACTGTCTCCACATTTAGCTGTCCTACAGCTGGCTGTCAATCAACATGTTCCCTCTTCCCTCCGCTTCCATCCCTTTTACCTCACCCTGACTTACCTCTCTCCTCATGTCTGCCCCGTCACTCAGGTCTTCTGTTAGTTTCTGAAATAGACAAAGCTATTTCTCATCACGAGGGCTTCATGTATGCTGTTCCCTCTGCCTGGACTGTTCTCCCCTGCCTCTACTGCAGCCCTGGCTAACTTCCCTCCGCAGGCCCTGCCATGCTCAGTGACACACTTCTCTACATGGGCACCCCATGCGTTTCCTTCATAATTCTCATCAGCTTCTCTGATGTCAGCCTTCTTTGCATGGTTGCTTACCAAATCACTAGACTGGAATCGCCAGGAAGGAAGGGATCGGATTTTGTCCAGCACCTTGAATAGGCCTGGCTTAGAGAGTTGTTGAATAAATGAATGAATGAATTAGTGAATAAATGAATGAGGTTAAATCAGAGATAATTACAATATTACAAAGGCTTAGATGTATGAATGCATTGGAAAAAATAGAAACAACTTGAAGATTCAATAATAGACAATTTAAAAATACATTATAGCATAATAGATCTATTTATGTTTTGTTTATTTATAATGTTCTTTAGATTCCACATATAAATGAAACCAGATAGTATTTGTTTTTCTCTGACTTATTTCACTTAGCTACTATGCTCTAGGTCCATCCATGTTGTTGCAAATGATTACATATCAATTGCCATCAAAAAATTTTTTAAAAGAAATACTCATTAAAAAATACAATATAGCAATCTATGATAGAATTTAAATGGCCACTAAAATTCCAATTTAAAAACGTATCTATGCCCAACATCATTAGTCATTAGGGAAATGCAAATAAAAACCACAATGAGATACCACTTCACACTCACTAGGAGGGCTATAATTAAAAAAAAAAAACAATGTTGGTGAGGATGTGGAGAAATTGGAATCCTCATACATTGCTGATGGGCATGTAAAATGATGTGGTCGCCATGGAAAACAGTCAGGCAGCTCCTCAAAAAAGCTAAATATAGAGTTATCATATGACCCAGCAATTCCCCTCCTAGGTGTGTATCCAAGAGAAATGAAAACATTTGTCTACACAAAAACTTGTACATGATGCTCATAGCACCATTATTCATAATATCCCAAAATCGAAATGACTCAAATGCCGATAAACTAATAAATGGATAAACTAAATGTAGTATATCCATATGACAAAATATTATTCAAGTATATTACATGCAACAACATGTATGCTATAGCATGGATGAACCTTGGAAACATGCTAACTGAAAGAAGCCAGAGATGGTTTCATTTATGTGAATGTCCAGATAGGCAAATCCCTAAAGACAGATAGTAGATTAGTTGTTGCCAGGAGATGGAGAAAGGAGAATTGGGACTAACTGCTTATAGGTAACAGTTTCTTTTGGGGATGGTAAAAATGTCCTGGAGTTAGATAGTGGTGATAGCTGTACAACATAGTGAATACACTAAAAAACCACTGAATTATACACTTAAAAATGGTAAATTTTATGTTATGTGACTAATAGTTCAAAAATTTAATTAAAGGTATATTCAATGATCAAAGAGAGTCCTCGTGACTTATTAAAAGGAAAACAAGGTACAAAGTCTAGCTACAGTATGTGCTATAATCTGTGTATACTATAACTTCTAAAAATTATTAGAGTGTAGCAGGTTTGCAGATATCAACCACAAACTCAGACATGTAGGAAATTTCATGTTTGTCTCTATTTTAAAAAACAACGTTAGATCTGACTCAGACCTCTGTCCAGTTCATCTAGGGACCAGTGAAAAATTTATTCTCAGTCATTTGGGGGCTCCTTCCCTCTCCTCTTTGTCCATATCGGCTGGTACGGCGGTGGGGGCTTCATGTTCCCCTCAATCTGATATTTCCTTGGCAGAGGTTGTGGGTTTAGGAAGTGTATGGGGTTCAGCCTCAACGAATCTCACAGCCACCCCCTCCGGGCCTCACCTCCATTTCTGATTGGGATCCCCTCCTTTTTGTTTTCCTTTCTCTCTGGTCTTATAGCCACAACCTTCTACTCCTGTCCCTCTAGGATACTTAGCACAAGCTCGTCTGTGAGCTCAGATTTTCACAAAAGATGAAGGCAGGAATTCTCTTTAGGAAGCTCTGTCTTTCAGCCCTGAAAAGGTACCTTTCCCTAACCCCAAGCCAGGGAGGGATATGGTGACAACCAGGTGCCTCCTACAATGGAGAAAGTGGCAGAGGTGATTCAGAAGGAAAAACAGAAACACAAATTATATTTATAAATTATATCGCCATCGATGTGGACAGAAAACAAGACTTTACATTTTCATGGCATTTGTCTCTGGGAATGGAATTATGGGTAGTTTTTATTATTTTTCTTTACGCTTGCTTGATTTTTCTACAGTGAATATATATTTCATTATTGACTTAAAATAGGATTTAAAATTCTACCATTCACTACCTAAAAAATACTTTCCTCTCCACAGTAGCAAGTCTTCTTCAGTCCTTCCCTCTTCCCTAAGCCAGTTACAATCCGAGTGGAAGGGAAGGCTCAGATGCAGCTCTTCACGCCTGTGGGCAACAGCTATCAGTGCCCAGGTGGGCTTAGCTGGGTCACTGAATACAGAATTTACAAGAAAATGGCAGAGAAAGCCATGGCCCTTGAATATAACACATTGAAAAAAGGGAAAGGGAGAGAAGATTTGTGAGAAATTTCTTTGAAGAAAGCTTTTGTCGTGAGGGTAGGGACATGAGGTGGGTTGGAGGTATGAGGGGGCTGCCACCTTTTTCACTTTAATGAACCACCTGAAGAAAGTCCGACTTGTGTTCCTGGAAGCTGGGGGACAATGGGGACTGGAGAAAGCTCAAGTGGCCTCTGTCAGGGAAGAGAGAGGGGAGGGTTGATTGTGGGAGGATCGACCCTCCACACAGAGGGTGTTTCCTGAGGCAGATGTGGGCCAGGAGAGTTGAGCTACAGCTCTTCTAGTATCTGCCCAAGAGAATCTTCTGGAGGAGGGAGGTGTCTTCTTGAGAAGGTCTTTATGTGGCAGGGTCTTCATAGGGGGCTCTGTGTATCAGGGCAGAGAGAGGGCAGCTGGCACAGCTGGGATCCTCAGACACCCCCATGAAACTGTCCGAGAAAGGCAAATGCAGGCAAGCCAGCCTACCACAGAACCCCCGGGTAAGGCCTTTCCTGTTGCTCCCTTTTGCTCTTTCCCTTGGCTACTGCTCAAACCCCAGCTGGGTTGAAACTGTAGCCTGGATGTTGAGGTCTGGCAGTAAGGAGAGGAGAAGCTGACCACTGCCCCTATTTCTGGACCAGAAAATTCTGCCTACATCCAGGCATTCTCGTGATTGTCTTAGACAATTACCTAAGACCAAGCAGAAAAACCATCCCTTTCTGGAGTCACCCCACTGACTACATTTTAAAGAGATAACGAGACCCTCAAATCAAGTTGTGTTTTTGATTACATCACCAATGTGGCTTGTTCGATCTGCTAGTTCCAAAAGATTTATTCTTAGCCGCCACCGTGAGGCAGGCACTGGGCTGCTGCAACAATTGTGAGTGTCTTTTGGGCTCAGAACAATCCTGGAGGCCAGCGTTACCCTCTTGCTGATCCAGGAGAAACTAAAATTGGAGTGCATACCCTCAGTCACACAGCTAGTAAGCAGGTCCAGGGGCCTCTGTGATGTGCTACCCTGCCTCTCTGAGTCTCATCATCTGTGAAATGGGGGTACGGAGTCATCATAATCATTCATTCAGAGAGGTGAGGAATAGAGGTGCTCTGAGCACAGTAGGAGGTGCAGTCAAGGTCATGCCCTTCTCCTTGGGCCTACCCTTGGCCCCACCCCCACCAGGCGCTGTGTCTCTGGTGGGACTGGAGCTATGTGTTTGGCCTGGTGTGTCCTCACATCTGGAAAGCATGGCTTGCTGGCACATTTGGATTCTGGAAATCCCCCCTCCAGTCCCCCACCCTGCGTCTCTGGGCAGCTGACAGCAGGAATCCCAGGGCCAGGCTGTGGAGAGCTGCCAGGGGGAGGTCTGGCCGCTCAGCCTTTCCCAGGCAGCACTCCTGCTAACCTCACTTGACATTGATGTTTCTGGTTGACTGGTAACCAGGCAGAGTCTGTAAGCCCTCAGGACGTGAGAGGCTGATGTTTGCTCTGCTGGTATCTGCCTGGCGTGCTTCTGGCCTTTAGGGCAGCAGGGACAGGGGATTTGATTTGCAGAGATCTTGAGTGGAGTGACAAGAGGGCCCTTGTCCCTGGTCTCGACCTCCTCAGTGGGCTGTGGAGGTGCAGTTCTGTCCCGCCAGGCTCTCCCTGCGGTGGCAGGAGTCCTGCATTCCAGCCTTACTTGCTGTGATCTCAGGCATGGCCCACTGTCTCTCCTGGTCTTGTGAATCCACATGTGTGTAAGGGAGGAAAATAATTTCCCCTTCACCCGTCTGAGTTCTAAGCTAACACCCCTGTGATAAATGGCAGATTAACAAGAGAGAAACGCGCAGAAGTTTACTAACATGTATACGGATACGGGGAAGAGATGCAGAGAGAGTAGCTCAGAGAGGTGGTTTCAGAATTCAGCATCATCTTAGTAGGGGAGAGGAAATGCATTTTAGGAGAGATGAGTGGGTCCTGAGAAGAATGGTTGGGAGGTATGATAGTTTGTGACAAAGTTTGTCTGGATGTAAAATCAACTTCTAGTCTCCTCTCCTTTGACAAGAGCCAGTCCCTCTGGTTGATGACACTCCCTAAGCAGGGACTGATAATGATTGAGTTCCTTTAGGAGAATCTGTTTTTAAGCTGATAAGGGGAGTTCAGAGAGAGCCTCTCCCTACATTTGCTATTTTTCAAGTGCCTACAGATCAAAAAAATTGATATTCCAAGATGGCATATTTTAGGGTGGCTAATTCTGCTAGTGACATGGGAGGAGTGATTCTCCAGCCCGTGTGTGTGTGTGTGTGTGTGTGTGTGTGTGTGCGTGTGCACGCATGCGTGTGCACGCACTTCTGTGCTTGTGAATGAGTGTGTGTGAGAGATATGGGGGAGCATTTTTGGTTGTCCCAATGATGGAAGTGGGGTACTATTGGCAGATAGTGCCAGGGAGCCAGGGATTCTAAGTGTCCTGCAATGCACAGGACAGTCCTACCCCTTAACGGCAAGTTGTGCCTCATTGAGAAATTCTGAGTAAGATCATTTCAAAGGTCTGAGACTTTTGATATTTTAGAATCACAATTGGGAAAAAGCTTGTTGCTACTTAACCTGAGGAAGAATTTCCTTATGCCACTATAGTCATTATCACTTGTGTCCACCAAACACCGGGCATGGTGCCAGGGAATGAAGAAGCCGATTAAAGCCCCATTGCCCTGTAAGAGGGCCGGTCTAGGTCACTGGAAGGTCCCTGGATGGGTGTGACTGTGGGAGGGTTTGGGATAAAGGGCTGGAGGTGGCAGAATTCCTATCTCTAACAGACTGGAGTTGGAGGCAAGTACTGGGACGAGGAGGAGGAGAGAGGGGGCTCTCACGGGTGGAGGCAAGAACCTATGAGGCAAATTGAGCAGGGAACAATTCTTGGAGCTATGGGGTTGGAGACAAAAGAGTGTTTAAAAACAGGGATGTCAGATGTTCAATGTAAAGTTGTGTTCTGCACTGCAACCATTTTTTCATATTTCTTCTTCAGTTAAATCTGGGGCACACCCACAGATGACTTGGGGGGACAAGTTTTTCATGGTGCTGGAGGAAGGGGCTGAGTGTTGCATCTCAGTAGATGCACCAAGGGGCCCAAGGCTCTTGAATGATCCAGAAGATCATTCAAGAATTCACTCAGAAGATTGGAGACGAACAGCGGAGAGAGCACGAGAAGGTGAAAACTCTCATGCTGAAATCTTGAAGAGGTTTTTAGACTGGGAGGAAGGGGTCCATGGCAATCCAGCAGCTAATCTTAAGGATGGCTAGTAGTGTTTATTGGACAGCAGGTTTTAAAAGGCCACGTATTACAATGGTTAAACAAGTAAGTTCCCAGTACAGGTGACCTGGGTTGAAATCCCAGCCTCTATCAGGCGGCTTTGGCCAGTTACATACCCTTCTTTAAGTGACTTAGCATCATTGGCTTCCTCATCTATCAATGTCATGCTTCTTGGATGACATAATCCACGTAAGGCACTGAGCACTGACCATGCATATAGTTTTCGGTAGATGCACTAGTAGATGCAGCAGTGGTTCTCATGACAACGATCACTATGCTCCATTGTCTCCAGGGGCACGGACAGTGCAGCTGACATTTGGGTCTCATATATGTTCTCCCATTTAATTCTCACATCAGATCCACAAGGCAAATATTTTGCTCCACACTGTGTGGATGGAGAAACGGAGGCTCAGAGAGGTAAAGCAACTTTATCTGAGGCCACACAACTAGCATATACTGGAGTCAGGGTTTGCAATCAGTTCCTTCTGCTCCTCCAGGCAGCCTCCAGGGGCGTCAAACAGTGGGGTGAGATGCCCTGACAGGTCATGATGTCCATGTCCCTTGGCAAACTGGAAGAGGATTTCTGCCCTGGGCAGGAACACAGACAGTGTCTGGCTCTAGGATTCAACTCTGTGACTCAGTTTCAGGCTTTGGGAAGAAATTTTTGGGAATTTGCTGGTGAGCTTGCAGACCTGGGTCATGAGGTTTGAGAGCCAGGGGATGCTAAGAAAGCTTACAGACACTGTACTGTCCTTAACACATATGGGATAGTGTGTGTGTGTGTGTGTGTGTGTGTGTGTGTCTGTGCTGAATTGGCACTACTTTCTTTTGTTCTCCAAGAATCCTGGCCCTGCTGGTGAGGTCACCTCACAAGGAATTAGTCTGCACTCAATGCCTCAGGTTGCGAAATAGGATATATAGGCACAAGATCCAGGAATAAGTTGATAGGGGAGGGCTGGAAGCCTGATGATCACTGTGTCCCCATCATTCTTTACACAGAAAGCCTAACTCTTTTGTTCTCTGGAACTGGCCAAAGGGTACCTGTTTTTAAGACAGAGGGAGTGAGAGCTCCTGGGTGGGGGGTGGGTGGACGGGGTGGGGTGAGAGCAGGAGACAGTAAGTCAGGAACCTGCTGTGCTGCCACCTCCCTGGATGACCTTCTTTCCCCCATGCATACAAGAAGGGGCCTAGTCTAGACTCCTGTGCAATAGGGAGGGTCCTGGATGTCTGACTGAGTTTCTTGGAATTTCCCAAGCTGGGAAGACTCAGGAATATTCCCCTAAAAGGCCTAATGGGTGAATAAGTGGCCCAAAGAAGCGTTATTGCATCAAAGGAAAGGAAAACAATTCAGTGAAGAAATTTCCGGTAGGAAAGGTAACAGAAACATTCCTGGGTTGGGGGAGGGGCTGAGTCCTTTCTTCCTGCTTAGGGCATGGGACCTCTCAGAGGAAAAAGAACAGCTGTTTCCTTCACCTCAGGACTGAGTGTGAGAAAATGGACTGGAATTACAACAGGGGGTTCAGGTTAGACATTTAGCTCTACCAGATAAAGCAATCACTTAGATCCCTTTACTGTGAGAGATATTCAGCCTGAAGTTGTAAACAAGTTTAACAAGGCTTAGGGAAATCCACAAAAACTGAACATAAATGGAGAAGAAGGGAAAGGTAAGTTTTCAAATCAACAATGAGGTTCTTAGTATCAGCCTTATTCCCAGGACTGTGCCTGGCACCTTGGGAGTGGGTTCATGGTCTCTGTTAACCAGAAATTTACAGTACATCACTGGAAGAACGAATCTGAAAAACAGCAAAAAAAAAAAAAAGCAAAAAAAAAAAAAAGTCAAAGTTTAAATCCTGTGTGTAATATTTATTGAGCACTGCTGGGTGCCCTTTGCATGAGAACCTTCTTGGAGACCCTGGTGGAGCTGCTGGCTGGAGTGCCTGATTGCCAGCAGCCTCCCAGCCACGGTGAACACTGCCCTTAGAGGCGGATTGTAGGGTGGCTGGTGGCACTAGCTTTGGAATTGGGCAGATCTGGACTTCGATCCAGCTCCAGTTCTATGTAACTTTGGACAAGTTACTTGACCTCTCTGAGGTTCAGTCTCCCCAACTCTTAAAGAAAAATAATGCTTTCCTTGTAGGGATGTTATACATAAAGCATTTAGCCCAGTGCCTGGCACATCACCGGCACCCCATAAATGGGAGCTGCTGTTACTCAGTTTACACTGGGGCAATTCCCTTCTCTGCTTGCTCTTTAGTCTGTTTCTCTAGATAACAGGACGTCCTCAGCAGCTCTGAGAGGCCAGAGCTCCATCAGAGACTCTGGGCAGGGGCTGACCAGGGCCTGGTCCCCACGGAGATCAAATTTCCAGCCCCTCGGTAGAGCCAAGTAAACACAGGGGAGACAGCACGGCTCCCTCAGCTGCCCACTAACAACCGGATTCCTCAAGCCACCACAGCCACGGGCTCCTTGCTCTGATTGCGTCTGGCTCCAGTGTCCCTGGGTCCTGTTGCTGTCACTCTCATTGGACCCTGGGGTTTGGGGTGAGGGTGTGGAAGAGTTGGTGTAAGCCAGTTCTGTGGTGGTGGTGGCAGCGGCTGGAGTGTCAGCTGCTTCCAGACCAGATGGCTTTTCTCTTGGAATTTCCCTTTCCAGCTCTCTCCTCCCTTTGTTGGTGACTTTACTGTATCACTAAAGTTGCTGAGGGATGAGAAAGAGCCCGGGATGCTAAAGAAACTCCCTCCCCCAGGTCTCAAACCTGCCGCACCCTTACTTCTCTGAGGCCAAGAACAATGGCCCCAGTCTTATAACCTCTAATTTTTTCTCCCATTCTCTGACTTTTTGCTTTTCAAGAGAAATCAGCATGTATCTACCAAGCACAACTAGGCACTAGGCATAGGCAAGCAAAACACAGAATCCTAGCCCTTGAGAACTGTATAGTTTCTGCCTGATGAGCTCCTACCCAAGCTTCATAGCCCAGTTCAAATATCCCCTCCCAGCTCTCCATGCTACTCATCTCATGCCACTTCCTCACTGGTTCTTTGCACATGGCCATGTGAGCTTTTCAGCAGCTCCTTGAGGCCAAGCTCCCTCTCTCTTGAGGACTGTCACTAGTGCTTCCCGCTCCGAACTCTTTCGCCCACCATTCCTGAGCAACCCACACTCACTCTTCAGATTTTAGTGCCCCTTGAGGGCCATCCATTATTGTGGTCTACAATTTAAGGCATGTTTATTTGACTCCTGCCTGTCTCCCTCCCTGGAATGTAAATTCCACAGGGGCAAGGAGTGCCCATGTTTGTTTACTTTTGTCATCTCAGGGTCTGATATGTGGAGGGCTCTCAGTAGGCAATTGCTAAATAGACCCCCTCTTCCATGAAGTCTTCCTTGATTTCCTCAGACACAATTTCTCTCTTATCTGGACATCTCTCATCACTTTCTTTTTTACCTTACTTTGTTTACAAATTTTTATTCCAGAATATTATATACATATAGAAAAGTACATAAAAGATGTGTACAACTTCACAAATAATTTCAAAGTAAACACGCACTTAACTACCCCTACCCAGGTCAAGATATAGAACATAATCAGCAACTAGAACCCCTTGTGCCTTTCTTTTCCCACTACGTTTAACCATGATCTTGCTTTTTTGATTATTTTGTTTTATTTCATCGTTTTGCTATCTACATAGACATTCTTAAACCACAGAGTTTAATTTTGCACATTTTTTGAGCTTTATCTGCATGAACTCATTGCACATGTTTTTATGTGTGTTTGGCTTCTTTGGCTCCGTATTATGTTTGTCACACTCATCCAGGTTGGGCAGTGTAATTGCAATTCATTCACTTTCTTTGCAGTATAGTATTTGACTATATGACATCACTTATTTATTCATCCTGTTGCTGTCATAGCAACTGTGCTACAAATATTTGTGCATCAACTAATGAACTTTCATGGCTGCGATTTCACAGAAAGGAGAATGATGCTGTGCCTCTGGGTAGTCAGACTCCTGTCCTGAGCTGCCACTCCCCAAAAGTGAGGCCTTGCAGAAAGCAGCTCCCTTGCTCAGCCTGAGCTCTGAGACCACCCTCAGTATCAGGAATGAGGTTCATAAGACAGGCTGAAAGCCTGCTGACCTGCTGGCCTTGAACTTGCTGGGAAGTCAGGCTGACCTAGCTTAGAAGGTGGGGTCATTTCTGCCCCAGAGGTTGTGCAGGATCTACTTCACCATCTTTCGTTTTTAAAACAGACTTTAAAAACTCCCTGTGAAGTGAGGACCTCTGGAGTTTCTGAACTGGAAGTTCAGAGCCTGTGGGTCCTGAGCCCTATGGGGTGGAGACAGGCTGAGGCTATTGGGTGGAATAGCCTTTGCCCCCCAGCTCCGATTCTCCCCACCAAGTTCCCAGGGGACTTCCTGTTCTGTCCCTCTGTGTGGTGGTGGTCGATGACATCTAGAAGCTGATCCAGTTCACCATTTGGGGCAATGTATTAGAAGTGAGATGTCAAACTAAGACTTTCTTCATTCTCTCCAATACTATGTCAATAATAATAATAATAATAATAATAATAATAATAATAATAATAGCAACTACAATTTACTTGGCATGTACTATGTATAAGACATGTTGTGCATTTTGGCTCAGTCAATCCTCAAAATGACCGTGTGGCTTGGTAATATTACCGACCCGTTCTATAGATATGGAACCAGAGGGCAAGGGGTGTGCTTGAGGCTACAGGATAGAGATTTGAACTCAGGTCTGTCTAATGCCAAAGCCAATGCCCTCATCTACCACCAGGCCTGGCTGCCCCACAGCTTCCCCTCCAGCACCCAGGGCCTGGGCCAGACTGCTGGGTCCTGCTTTTCTGCCTTGCAACTTGGCCCCATGGGGTCAGTGTCTGAGTAAACCACTCAAGGCCTCTCTTTGCACCTCCCTGCCCCCATAAGCTGCCCCTTGAGTCACTCAGCATCTGCCCCAGCTGGCCACCTGGTCTTGGCTGCTGGTACTGGGCAAGGAGAATCAGCTGTGTGTGGGAGCTACAAGTGCTGCCCTGTTAGGGGCCTTTGTCACTCTTATAATTGGGACCCAGCAGTCCCTCCAGGCCCCTGGAAGCCCGCGAGGCCATGGGTCAAGTCCTTGGGTCAAGTCTTTGGCAGAGTTGGCTGGCCAAAGATGCTGAGTGGAAGCAGATGTGCCCAGGCTGCGTCTGGCTGGGAGCAGGAGGACCCAGAGGAGCCCATGGTCTTGGGGGATGTTGTGTTATGAGAGCCAGGTGGTGGCTGGATTATGAATGAAGCTGTCTTGGAGCCAAATATTTTAATTTGTTCAGTTTAAGAAAGAAACCAAATCTTCATTTTTGTTGTGTACACTACAGCTGGTTCTGAGCCAAGGGTAATTAGAGATTAACCACAACCTCTGGTGCATCTTACAGATGGGGAAACTAAGGCCCAGGGCAGGGACTTGCCCAAGGTCACTTAGCACTTTGTGAACTATGACATGCTATACAAATTAGGGTGGTGTTTGGGCTAGACCGGCATGGGGTCCCCAGCCATCTTCTGTAGAGGTGCTTGTGGGCATCTTTCTTGTCCTGCCTGAGTGTCAGTCTCAGAGGCATGATGTTTTCCAGAAGAGACACCCCGTCCTTCTAAGAAGGGGAAAGATGGCCAGTGTCTGCCCATTCCATCAAGTTAACTTCCACCCCAAGGCCATGGGCTTCTTGCCATTTTCTGGCAAACAGACACATCTCCAGGGGAGAGAAGAACCTGCCTTTCTTCGACAACTTTGCCAGTGGGATCCTTTGAGGAAGACAGCTCATGAACTAGGACTGGAAACCCTTGGTTCAAGTCTTGAATCTGATTCTGCCATCGTGTGTGACCATGGGCAAGCTGCTTTGCCTCTCTGGGCCTCAGTTTTTCTACCTGAAAAATGGGATAATAGTATACCAAGGTCTTTCTTCCTTAGAATGGTAGTTGTTGTGGTCATCATCACCACCATCATAACCTTCTTGCACAGGCAGGTATTAGAATCTGCTTTTCTGAAAAAGCCAGACCTGAGCAATGAGCCTTTTTGATCCTCGTCTCACCTAGAAAGGCTGAAGCTCAGACAGGCTCAGGGCGTTCCTTGGGCCAGTTTTTACCAGACATTCCCAGGTACGTGGATCCCCTAGGGACCTTTCTGCAATTTCAGATTCCCACTGAGAGGCCCACATTTCCAGTGATTTCCCAGGTGAGTCAATGTTCTGGTTCTAGGGCCACACTTGGTTCCCACAGCCAGTTAGTGATGGAGCTGGGGCCGGTGCCAGCTGCAACAGCCTGCCCACTTTCCTTCTACCTGCCATCGTCATGACTTGGAAAACACTGGGCAGCCTAGGACCAGGCTCAGATGGTATTGCATTCAAGAGAGCCAGGCCTTCTCTGTCTGTCTGTCTGTCTGTCTGTCCAAAGAATTAGGAAATTAACAAATTGCAACCTCCAGTGTAATAAGTGATTCAGGCAAGACTCATCAACACACACTAAGACCATGGAGTAAAATTCACTGGGGAACAGAATAGTCAGAGTCTTGAAGTAGCTCCCCAAAAGTTACTTGTTAACCACCAAAGGGAGTGTGCTTTGATGCTTGAGAGGCCTGGCACTCGCCTTCTTCACGGAGCATCGGGCTGGGCCTTGACCTTGGGGAGATAGGCTGACGACATGAGCTGCCCTTGCTGGAAATGTCTGGCCTGAGGCTAACATGAGAATCCCAGGGGACATTTTGCAGGACATCTGGCCTGGATTCTTCAAAGGATCTAGCATCATGAGACATGGCGTGGGGAAGACGTAACAGCCAAATCTACACATGAAGCTTGATTGTATCCTGAGTTGGGAAGAAGAAACAGCCACAAAGCATGTTTGGGAGGCAACTGAGGAAACGTGAGTGTGGACCGTGTTAGCTGATGTTGCCTAATTAATGATGTGCTTATCTTTGGTATGGCACTGGTGTGAGGTTGTGTAGCAGAATGTCCTTGCTCCTGAGAGGGACACACAGAAGTATTTGAGGATGAAACATCATGATGTCCCACCTCAATTTTGGATGGTTTAACAAAAGTGTAGCATGAGTGTGTGTGTGTGCACGTGTGTGTGTGTGTGTAATTAGTATGACAAAATGTTAATAGCTGGTAGATCCCAGCGAGGGCTATTCTTTCAACTAATGGGTTAGAAATTTTTCAAAATAAAGAAATAAATGCAAATAATTGTAAAAGAAAAAAAGGCACCAAAAGCCATAAATTTTTACTGAAATATCTCTAAGAGATGTGAAGACAATGCATATATTGTATGACAGAATAATATCTTAAATATCCTCTTCACCCACCTACCACTCAAAGTCTCTCTTATTATGGAAGCTGCTCCTCATAAAATCCCCTTTTCTCTCTTTTGGAGTCCCTTGTTTTGAAGGTTAGACACCCGGTGTGAGGTCTTACTCATGTACATGCTGTGTGATCTTGGCCAGATTGCTTCTGCCTTTCTGTGCCTCCTCCTTCTCATCTGTTAAATAGGGGAGGACACTGGTGCCTACCTACAGTGTCGTTCTGGGGATTAAACCTGGTAACGCTCACTGAGCCCTGGGCTGATAATAGATGCTCGGTAAATGTCATGAGCGCCTCTGGCAGCCTTTTTGGAAATGCTGAGCTAAGTGAGGTCCAGCCCCCATTGTGGCTTCACAGGCGTCTCTGACTGTCCATCCCAGGGTGGGCAGTGGACATGAGCGCTGCTCGTACTAGGTCTTCTTTCCCAGCACATGCAATGATTCCACCGAACCACCTCGAGCTTGGGCATGGCCGCGTGTCTTGCTGTGACCACCAGGTGGAGGCATTTAATTGCAGACGCTGCGCTATCCCTGCGCTGTTTTCCCATGTTGACAAGCAGGAGCCATGCTGAGCCAACGAGAGTCCCGCCTGCACCCACGATGGACTCTGAGTAAGTGAGAAATGCACCTTTGTGGCTTGAAGCCTCTTGGATTTAGGAGTTGTTTTGTTTCCAATACAGCCTTTTCTTAGTCCAACTGATGAAGCAGGGTTGCCCTGTCCTGGGTTGAGGCTCCCAGGAATGCTCATCCAGAGGAAGGCCAGTCTTAACTTGAACTTCCCAAGCTTCTCTGGCTCCCAGCCAATGCCCTCACTCTGTTAGGAGCCATCGTGTTTAGATTTGCCAGCCCCAGCTGTCCCCTTACCCTGGCTGAGAGATACTGAAACATGATCACAGGGAAAGGTGCCTTCCCCACCCCCCCACCCCCTATATAGGCTCTTATCGGCCTCATCTGCATAGGATATTTGGTTATTGTCTAAGTCTAGACATCAGAATTTAAATCTCTTATCAGCTCATATAATGGGGAAGTTGGGTCAGGCAGTATCAGAGCCAACATTCCTATGCCTCCAGGGCAGCTGCTGCTGCTGCTGCTGCTGCTGCTGCTGCTGCTGCTATATCAGAAATGAAGCTTGTTGGAAGGGGAACCAGAGACAAGGGAAGGAGCCCTGGACTGGGAGCCAGAAGCCGGGGCTCCAGCCCTGGCTCTGCTTCTCGCTGTGGTATCTCAGGGAGTTATGTTCTTTCTCTGGGCCAGAGATTAAATAGCGCTGCATTTTCCTGCCTCAGGGCCTTTGCACTGGCTATTTTCTTTGCCTAAGAGCTCTTACCATCTCCTTCCCGCTTTTCCTGGTTAACTTGCTCAGCCATCACATCTCAGCCTGAGACCCAGGGTCACTGTGTTCAATGCGTCCTGCACTCCGCCTTCAGAGCACACATTTGTTTGCTTTAATTACTTGAATTAAAGTAATTACTTTAATTACTTGTTCAGAGACTATCTCCCTGCTGGCTCTGAGCTCTGTGAAAGCGACAATCTGTCTATTCAACTTTCTGTGACCCAATTAAAGCTGGGTGAAGGAATGAGCAATGTGTGTGTATCTGACCTGGGAGAGCCTCCCTGGCAGCCTCCCCGGGCAGGGAGGGTGGTGTTTAAAGGTGCCCAGCTCAGCCCTCCAGGAGCTGCAGGAAGGTCCCTCTCTTCCAGCTCCCTCTGGCGAGGGTTAAGTGAGGCCAGATGACTTGGTCCTGTGCTGCTCCCTGGTGTCCGCTTTTAAGACTACAGTCTCAGGTCCTCCTTCCACTCCGTGGAGAAAATAGGGTGTTCTCCCTGCATTGTTTTGCTCATTCCTAATAGCAGTCCATTGTGACAGGGGCTATTATTGTCCATTCTATGAATGAAGAAAGCCCATATCTGTTCATTTATTTAGAAAATATTCATTGAGTACCTATTATTTGCCAGGCACTTCGCCAGGCACTGGTGCTTCGCCGGTGAACTTTCTGACCTCGAGGAGCTTACCTTCAGGTCTGTGATGAGGAAGGAAGACAGTAAACAAATGACACACAAAATGTGTGTGTGTCCACGTGCATATGTATGTGTGTGTACGTGTGGCCAGCACGTTGGTGGTCCAGATGTTAACTGACTAGTCCAAGGTCATGGAGATGCCACTAGACTTGAGCCCAGTTGTAATGACCACAGGTAATAACTATATAAGCCTTAAGTCAATGCCATATGCCAAACTCCATGTTCTTAACATATGTGTTAACTTGTTTTATCCTCACAGCAACCCTATGGTTACCCTACTTTGCAGATAGGGGGACGAAGCACAGAGAAGGTAGGTAACTTGCCCAAGGTCATTTACCTGCTAAATGGTGGAACTAGGACTTGAACCCAGGTGGCTTGGCTCCAGAACCTGTTTTCTTAGCACTAAACTACACAAACTCTAGGAGTTTTGACATCTAGGGCTTCAGTGGTAATGGCCACTAATCCAGTGTCATTCATTCCTCCACACCAGCCACGAAGGGTCAGAAGAGCCTATCCTGGTGAATCCCTTGTCTCCAAACTTCCCAAGATGGCTGAGTAGTCTCCTGTCCCTTAACTTGGAGAAAGTGGGGAAGAGAGGGTGCTGAGGATGGCCTCTCCCTTCAGGGAGATGTAGCGGGCCATAGGAACAGAATCAACCCTGCTGGGCTGTAAGATGAGGGGCTCAGGGTGCACAAAGCCAGGGGTGACTTGTCAGACGAGGGGTGGGCTGGGCCTAGAAAATTGAATCGAATTCAGATGTATAATTTTATGATGGGGGTTATATGTGCAGAAGCAGAGAAAATGAGGGTGAACTAAAGCTTGGAGGGAGAACAAGTGAAGCTGCCTGGAGCTTTGAGCTTCAGGGCTTGCCCTCCAGGCTGAGGGGATGGACTGTTTGTGGGCTAGGGGTCCTTGAGGGGAAGAATGTGGTTAGATTTGGGCTTGAAAGAGTCTCTGGCTGCAGAGTGGAGGGCGAGCTGGGGGCCAGTGAGCCCTAAAAAGGGGAGATGAGGTGGGGGCTGTTACAGGCGTCCAGATAAGAGAGGCAGGGACAGCCAGGGGATAGAGATGAAAGACTCACAGAGGTTGAAGCCAAAGATGAATTTTTTAATCTCATGGCCTGCCCTCCCCCCACTTCTCTAACTTTGCTCCCTCCAATATCCCTGCCAGGCACTCCACTCTTTGCTCAAGAAAAATTATTCTGACACTTGTGAAAATGGAGAAGACTTTATTCAAGACTATCGTAATAGGGGAGAGAGACTGAGCTCAACTACGAGTACAGCAAAGATGGTTGGGGATTTATGGGCAAGGAGTGGAGTGAGGGGTCAGGGATGCAAAATTACTAGGAGGAGAAATCAAGGGTAGGGAGTGCTTTCTGAATGGGCCTAAGAGGATTCTTGCCAAAGGCAGGCCAAAGACTTAGATGTCAAGGGCAGGGAGCTCTTGTTAGACTGACTTAGCAGCGCGCATACACACACAAGGCCACACATGACATATACACACACGCCAATACACACGAACTCATATACACACCCTCACACGGATACATGCATGTACACGAATGCATATGTGTGCACACAGTCATGCCCACACATGCGCATGTGTGCACATGCAATGCATACAGATTCCATACACGTACATATGTGCCCATGCACACACATATGCCCACACACTCATGCACATACATACACGTCTGACACCCAGACTCTGAGCCCCTCTTGTCAAGATAGAGACTGCACTGCCCCAGGGCCTGCGCAGGTGTGGCCATAGTCAGGCTGCCAGGGCTACCTGGGTATCGGTGGACTCCAGGGCCTTAACAGGTAACCCCACTGATCCTCTGCTACCATCTGGTGGCCACTTCCCAGATGGCAGCATGTAGAAGCCTCAGGATTTTCCCAGGTTCCAATTCAGGCAAAGCCCCCAGGCCCAACCCACAGAGCTCCTGGGAAACTCTTAGCCACCCTGGAGCCTTGGTTTAGCCAAGTGTTGTGGGCGATTAGTGGGGCCTGGAACAGGGTGATGGCCCACCTCTCTGTACTACCCCCTAACTCTTTCCATGCTTCCCCTCTCACGTCTAGGGCTTCCCAGTGCTGTTTCTTCCACTTGAAGCACTCGCCACTCCCAGTCTCCCCACGGCTCTGTGGGCCCACTAGGGGCGGAGCCTTCACTGTGCTCAGCTCAAGTATCTGGAGACTTTACATGGCCTCAGGCACAGACTGGTTCTCAGTGAGTAGATGAAAGAGGGAGAAGGAAGGAAGCAAGGGGAAAAGGAGGAGAGAGGGAGTGAGGAGAGAAGAAAGGAGGGAGGGAGGAGGAAAAGATGGGCTTGATAAGCTGTCACCAGGAGAGTGGTGGGCCCTGCCCATCCCCAGAGACCACTGATCCAAGTTTTAACACAGAGAGAGAACAAAGCATGAGATTTTTCCACAATATTTTTACCTTGCTCTTATGTGTCTACTTGCATACTAATATTTTTATTAGAAAATAGAGGGAATCTTCATCTCTAAATGCTCCCAAAAGGCAAAAGTTACGATTGGATGTGATCTGTGTCCATCACCTACAAGTAAGAGGAGGAGAATTCCTTTACTGCTAAGGAAGCAGGTCCAGGGAGCTGAGCTAGGGCTGAACCCAATTAGTCCAGTGGCCTAAGCTGTCGTTGGGGGAAGGACGATCTTCGCAGCTGAAACTGTTATAATAGTGAGCGAAAATTCACCAGTGGAAGACTGAAAACCTAGCGCTGACAGTATTTGATGATTAGGTGATAGTATTTCGAGTAGACAATAGAAAGAACTTTGTGGAAAACCCCTTTCAACTCATGTCTACCAGAGTTCTGAATCTCTCTGTCTCATTGCCTTATAAAGAGAAATGTTTAGAGCAGGGAAAAACAATGGCATAGATGTTCATCCCTCTAGCGACCAAATCAAAGTTGTGATGGAAACAAGGAGTAGCAGCAACGAAAAATCACCTGGGATCTAGATGAACAAGTCACACAACTAGGGAGAAATCCAAGAAAGCACCCCGCAATGGCAGAAGGCAGGATGGGGTGAGGATGCAGGGCTGTCTATTTCTGAGTGGCTGAGATGGAGTCTGTGGCAGCACCAGACGCTTCTCAAAGGGGCCACATCAGCGAGTGGATTTTCGTGGTGATGGACCTGCTCGCTCTAAGCAACAGTGCCTGTTCCACTGCGCGCAGGGGGCACCAGGGACTTACATGAAGACATTGTAGGAGTGAGGCCCGAGGTGAAACTCGCTCTGTACAGAAGTGCAGGCAGTATCCATAGTTCCCTGTTGAGCCCTCTCCACTACCAGTGCACTGGACACAGTGCCACCATAGCTGTGATATCATCAAACTGGATAACAGAGGTTGCTCTGCCCAGAGGACTCTCTCAAACCCCGCCTACCTCAACCTGGGCCCCACTCAAGTCACATCCAGGTGTATCCTTAGCTAGTCAGGCGCTCCTTGCTAAGACTCACACTAGTGGAGGCAGCTGGCCTCGGTTTCTGATGTGGCCTTTTGAGGCAACTATAAACATAGCATATGTGGATTGCTTGCTGAATCTTGACAGGTGGCCCCAGAGGGGTAGAGGCTTGGGCTAAGTTTGGCCTGCAGTTGAACCCCTCTCAGGACTGTGCCACTGGACACCTACTTCACAAATCCACACTAATAAGACTGGGAGACTTAGGAGCTTTGCTTTAAACATAGAAACAGACATGGAAAGGCAGCCAAAATGGGAAGACAAAGAAGCAGAAACCATATGAGAGAACAGAACAGAGATCCAGATAGAATAGAGCCAAGTAATCTAACAGATGCAGAGCTCATAACACTAGCTATAAAGATGCTCAATGAACTTTTGGGAAGTGTAGAGAACTTCAACAAAGAGATAAAAATGGAAATGGAAATTATAAAAGGGAACCAGTCTGAAATAGAGAACACATTATCTGAGATGAGAAGTATAGTAAATGGAATAAACAAAGGAATAAACAAAGTGAATAAAGAAGAGGATTAAATACTCTATCTAAAGAACAGGAAAGCCAATCATCACACTCAATCAGAATGGCAAGAACAGAGATGCCAAGACTATAAAAATAATTTAAGGAGAATATGGTACACGATTAAATCTCCAAATATTTGTCTGATTGGTGTAACAGAAGAAAACCAAGATGCTGAACAGCTGTTTGAAGAAATAATGATGGAAAACTTTCCTAACTTGGTGAAGGAAATGAACATAAAACCTCAGGAAGCTCAGAGAATTCCAAAAATCAGGGATCCAAAGAGGCCCACACCAAGACACATCATAATTAAAACACCAAAAGTTAAATCCAAAGAAAGAATATTAAAAGCTGCAAGAGAAAAAGAAATAATTACATATAGGGGAACACCTGTAAGACTGGCAGCTGATTTCTCAAAAGAAACTATGCAGGACAAAAGGGCTTGGCAAAAAATATTTGACAGGATGAAGACCCAGGATATAGAATAAAGAATAATTTATCCAGCAAAGCTATCATTTAGAGTTGAAGGACAGATAAAGAGCTAAAGAAATTTATCACCACTAAGCCAGTATTATAGGAAATGTTGGAAGGACTTCTTTAAGAAGAAAAAACATGTATCAAAAACAGGAATAAAGAATGGTAACAACTACATTCCTATCAATAAGTACCTTAAATGGAAAAAAATTAAGTGCTCCAACCAAAAGATAGAGTGGCTGAAAGGATAAGAAACCAAGACCCCTACATGTGAAAAAGAAGGGGATGTAAAAAGATTGCTTTGATGGACCTAAAAGGTATTTAAGCCAGACAGAGAAAGATAAACACTACATAATTTTGTTTATATGTACAATTTAAGGAATAAAAAAACAAACTAATCAAAAACATACTCACAAATATAGTGGACAATTTGGAGATGGACAGAGTGGAGGGGAGTTTGGGGGGCTGGGAGAATGGGGTGAAGAGTTAAAGAAGTACAAATTAGTAGCTGATGGATGGTCACAAGGATGGGGAGCACAGCATAGGGAATGCCATTAGCATTATACACTGGCTAGGTGGAAGGTCAGGGGAGGGAGGGAGCAATTGGGGGGATCATTTTACTAACTATATATAGATGTCTAACCAATGTACTGTATTCTTAAAACTAATTAAAATTTTTTTAAACAGAGAAACATTTAGGCTTTTAAAAAGTCAGGTGAGGAGAAGAGCCTCAACTCTGATATTTGGCCAAGAAGGAATTTTAATTTGAACACCTATTATTTGCCATTATATACCACTTTCTGTTCCAAGGTGCTAGGAGAGAGCTGTAAAGGACACAGACAGAATTTCTGCCTTCATGGGGCTGACATTATAGAAGGGAAGACAGAGAGTAAACAAGTCAATGCAGATGTATAAAATTACACCAGGTAGTGATGAGGCAAAATAAAGCAGAGTAAGGGGACAGAGAGGGATAAGGGCATAGTTTTAGGTGGCATGGACAAGAATGCCTTTTCTGAAAAGGTGACACATGCGAACCCTCCTAAAACAAGTGGGCAAGAAAGAAGACCCTTTGATGTGTGCTCTAAACCAGATCTTTTAATTTTTTAAATTCTTAATA